>APFE030702312.1:79892-146517 GCA_000404065.3 Pinus taeda
CTTAATTCTCATCATATTGAGAGCCATTCCATGGGTGTTGCCATCAAGTACAACATCTGTAACATATAACCATACCAGAAACATAATGCCAACATTTTCAACTTGTCCTATCTATGATTTTAACACTTTTTTGTAGCAACTAGTGAACCTCATTTTCTAGCTATGAAATTTTCAAATGGTAAATCTCTGGAGTTCAAATCTATTTGCACTAATATTATCAAGATAGTTCCTAATAAATAAGACCATTGAATGGGAAAAAAAGTTGGTTAATGATGCTTATATTGTTGATATTTCACATTTTTGTCAAATGTATTAATTATATTATATGCATTTGCTTATTTTTCACATTGTTGATGTATTAGATGTAAAGATTGTGGTATATTCTCTTCCATATCCACAATATTGATGCTAGAAACCATTTTTAAAACTAACTCTGCCATCGTCATAATCGCGCATACAAAGTTAGGTTGGCACAAAAGGGTCTCTGCCATTAGCAAATATAGCCACCACAACAGATTGAGTAGTTAGAATCTAAGGATGATGAGGTCATGAAGGAAAATTATACGATGATGGTGTATAAGATGGACCACCACACTAATTGAATCGTTAATAGATACACTTGGAGACTAGAGAGAAATTTATAGCATAGGTTTTAGATTACAGGGGAAGGTTTGTCATACAACCATAGTACATAGGTAGAGGGAGAGGTGATAGTAACTCTTTGTTCAATATACGTAGGTAAAGGGAGAGATGATGGTACCTCTTTGTTTAATATACATAGGTAGAGGTAAATTTGTTAGTATGTTGTGCACCCTCCACAAATAAAACATAAGCATCACCAATTGACCGTCAACACCATTATCTATGGGGTAGAGAAGGCACCCATGGTGCATCACAATAGTCCACTAGCTTAGTCTTCACAGACTTGAATGTTTAACACATCGAGTCCTTCAAGGAATGGTGTTATAGGGTGACCACCCCAGGTAGAGGGGACTAAGCCATCTAATTCACCTAGAATTAACAAAAAAAAAAGTTAAAAACTTTGTATAATAAGGAGGTGCGTTACATGGTTACCCACACCCAGCATTGATCAAGATCTTACCAGGTTGTCAGTATATATTCTTTTGTGAGAGGACACAAGAAGCTCGACCTGGGGAGATGTTAGGGCTTAAAATTGATATGGTTTTACTACCAAACTTACCATTTGACCTCATTTCAAACCCCATTTTTTACCAAGTGATGTCATTCTCTCATGCCATTCTTATGAGAGGTCACTAGAGAAAGAGTTACAAGGTAACTTGATGGTATGATTCATTTATTCTAATGTTTTAGCATGCTAGAGGGTGAAGGTTTTAACCTTGTACAAAAATTACCTACAAACAAGTTCTTAAAAAATAAAGAAAATATAAAATGGTGACAAAAAATATACACAAAGATTTTCCTCCTAGAATCCAAACCCAAGAAAACCAGATTAATTTTTAATTATATTTGTTTTGATGTTACAATACATTATACACATGTTGAAGCATTCATAAACCCCCAATCCTTTAACCTTGGATTAGAAAATAGTTTTAAATCCCTTGATCGGCTACAAAATATCATTAGAAAAACCATCATGCCAAAAACCATGTGCAAAACCATGGATAGGTTCACCCACCATCCTTTGTTCCAAAGAATTTTTTTGGGATGCCACTGATCCGGATTTAAACAGGAACCCAATAAAGTATAGAAATAAACATAAACACAGAGATGCAGTAGAAATAATACTTCCTTTCATTAATGGAGAATATTATAATATGCTTACAAATAGAAATGGAAATAAACTAGCTCGGGCGATGGTAGCTTATCTCTGAGAAGAGATGTGGCAGCTACATGCCTATGAACTATCTTACAATGAGGCTCGAAGAGAAATAATGGAAAACCCTAAACATCCAAAAACCTAACCCTAGAAGATGAAGCGCCAAACTATGGCCTCGTTTTGGGTAAATTGGTACATCAACTTCCCGGGGTCTTAACTTTGGCATACGATCTCCATTTGACACGCACAATACCTCGTTAGAAAGATCTATCTAAGGATTAATACTTTGGGATGAGAAAGATTAATCTAATAACCCATGTTGCTCCCAATTTTCCAAAAAACGTCGTTTATGGCATCAAAACAACTCTAGAAGTTCAGGACCCGAAAAATTGCTAAAAATAGTAAATTGTGCTACAATTAAGGAAATTGAAAAACTAAAAGAAGGGGTCGAAGTGGAATTGGTGGGTGGCCACCAATATCCACCTAGATCATTCCTCCCCCCTTAGGAAGCAATGGTCCACATTTCATTGAGTTCCTCCATCAGATGAGCAAACTTCTGCTGAACTTGGTCCCTGGTGAGCCACTTGCCCTGGTGAAGGAGTTGGCATGCTTTGGCAACTCAATACAGTTGGATATGTTGCTGGTGAGTGTGCTTGATCTGCATGTCCATTATCTGATCAGTTGTAGCCTGTTCCATGCAATCTGGATTTAACTTTGTTGGTGTGAGTTGTTCTGCAATATCAAATGTGTCTAGTAATGGTGGAAAGTATGGTCGAAGGCGGTCCACATTGAACACTAGGTGCAGGCCAAGGAATGGGGGAATGCTAAGCTCAAATTCATTGTCTCCCACAACCTTGGTAATGGTGTAAGGACCATATCGGAGTGGTCAGAGTTTCCGATAGGCTCCAGTAAGGTTTTCCTTTCGCAAATGCAACGAGACTTTGTCGCCCACCTGAAACTTGTGTGGCACCCAATGTTGATCATGTCGTTGCTTGTACTTGGAATTTGATTTCTCCAGAATATTGTGGACCTACTGGCGGATATGTTGGATGTGCTCAATGAAGTTGTTTGCTTTATCTATTTTGGACTGGACATGAGCCAATTCTTCCTGAGTAGCTGCAAGTGGCATGGCCACATCAATGGGACATAGTGGCTGGAATCCCAAACCCACTTGAAAAGGGATGTGGCTAGTTGAGTTTTGGAGAGCCCAGTTATATTTATGCTGCACATAGGGGAGGCTCTCATCCCATGTGCATGGATGATTTGAGTTGTACATGGGTAGAATGTGTACGATCATCCTGTTGACAACCTTTGTCTGGCCATCAGTTTAGGGATGGAAGACTGTGGACTTAGTGAGTTTGGTGTCCAGCATCGACCAGAGACTAGACCAAAATGTACTGAGGAACCTGTTGTCCTCATCTGAGATGATATACTGTGGGATCCCAAAGTGTACCCACACTCATTCAAAGAAGAATTTAGTAGTGGCTTCTATTGTGATATTCTTCTTGCAGGCCACCATAATGGCCATCTTCGAGAACCTGTCGATGACCACAAAAACACAATCGTTTCCATTGTTAGTAGAACGAAGGCCTGACATGTAATCCTTGGATATGGATTCCCAAGGTCGATTAGGGGTGGGAAGCGGGGTATACTGGCCTTGCTTCTTAATGGTCAGTTTGGCAATGGTGCAAGCAATGCAGGATCTCATGTACTTCCCGAAATCCTATCAGAGATTTGGCCAATAGAAATACTTCTGCAGTACTACCACCGTTTTCTCGACCCCGAAATGCCCAGCAGCCCAACTGTAGTGTGCTTCCCAAATCATCTTGGCACGCTCGCTTGAAGAAACACAAAGGTGACCCAGGTGGAATAACAGGGCATCCTGGAGGTGAAAATCTGAAACATGTTGACCCTCCAAGAGTGTCTGGTATGTGTGGTCGAATTCTAGGTCGCTTACATAGATAAGTGGCCAATCATAAGTCTCGTTCCCACAAGAGTTGAGCACGATGGTTAACGCCATGATCAGTGCCCGACTGAGGCAATCTGCAACATTATTGATGATGCCCTTCTTATACTTGATATTCAAATGGAGTTGTTGCAGGTATGTGAACCACTTCTGATGGTGATCATTCTGCAACTTCCCTTGGGTCCATATGAACTATAGGGGCTAGTGGTCTATGTGGATGACCGTTTCCTTCCCCAAAATGTAATGTTTCCATTGTTGACAGGCCTACACAATGGAATACATCTCTTTATAATAAGTGGGATACTTCTGGACTATGTTTGAAAGTGCCTCACTGTGATATGCCACTAGATGCCCATGTTGAGTAAGGACTGCCCCAATAGCATAATCAAAGGCATCTGTCTCGATCTCAAATGGTTGTTTCAAGTCTAGTAATGCAAGCACTGGTGCCGAGCAAAGGCGATGTTTCAACTTTGTAAATGCCTTCTATTGAGGTTCAGACCAAAAGAATTTTTCTTTCGCTCTTGGTGACTTGACTCAAGGGCCAAGTGATATGAGAAAATCCCAACACGAACCTGTTGTAGAAGTTGGCAAGATCCAGAAAGTTGTGGAGCTCTGTCAGAGTGGTTAGAGATGGCTAATCTCGAATGACTTGGATCTTGGCTGGATCCACATGCATCCCCCATTCATCAATAATGTATCCCAGATATTGAACCTGAGGCATGCCAAAAGTGTATTTCTCCAAATTGGCACATAAATTGTGTTGCCGCAGTGTTTGGAGAACCTATCGGATGTGGTGGAGGTGCTCTTCCCAACTCTAGCTAAATATCAGGATGTCGTCCAAGCATACCACTAGAAACGAGTTGGTGAATGGCCACAAGATGTCATCCATTAGCCTCATGAAGGTTGCAGGAGCATTCGTCAACTCGAAAGGCATGACCAACCATTTGAAAAGGCCCTCCTTGGCTTTGAAGGCAGTCTTCCACACATCGGAGGGTTCGATTGGTACCTGATGATATCCTAACTTCAAATCGATCTTGTTGAAATATTTTGCTCCCTTCAGTTGGTCCAGAAGGTCATCAATTCGTGGGGTTGGGTACCTATTCCAGATAGTGATCTTGTTGAGCGCTGGATAGTCAATACAGAGTCTCCAAGTCCATATTTCTTCTGTACCAACATGATCGGGCTCCCACAGGGAGATGAACTCGGTCAGATGTGACCTTTCTGCAACATCTCCTAATTCTACCTCTTGATTTCATCGTTCTCCGTAACAGAGCGTCGATATATTGGTCCATTGGGCAGTGGCGCACCTGGGGTTAGGTCGATGGAGTGCTTGACCTGACAGTGCAGAGGAACCCTTGCGGGGGAGGTGAAGATGTCCTCGTACTCCTCCATGACCTTGTCCATCTATAGTTGTCGTGCGGAGGGGCCCTATCTGGAGGTCGTGGCCACTGTCTTCTTCTTTTCTTGAGGACGTATCATCAAGAAAACAAATTTCCCTGTTTTGGAAATGAGCTTACTGCATTACTTTGCAGTAACCAAAGAGATGGCGGTAGGCGGTGCTACCTCCAGTATCATGTACAATTTATTGCCCAAAGTAACAATAATAGCACGAGGCCTTGATTCATACACAACATGTCACTTCCATAAGTATGGTTTGCCTAATAATACATCACAAACATCAAGGGGTGCAACGCCACACAATACCTCATCTGTGAAGGGCTTGATGTTGTATGGAAGGTGACACTGTTGGCTCATGCGAAGATCCCGTCCTTGGTGAAGCCACCCGATGGTGTACAGTTGTGGATGTGTTGTGGTCAGTAAGCCCAGCCAATTCACGACCTCTGTCGAAATGAGGTTCTTTTGGCTCCCACTGTCGAGAATGAACTGTAGCAGGGAGCCCTTTACCCACATCTGGGAGTGGAAGAGGCACTCCTCCTCCTTTGGATCTTCGGGTTCTTCCTTCTGGATCTTTGTGGTGGTAATGGTGGCGTTGGGCTCCGCATCGATAATCTGCTTCCCTTTTTCATTCCCTTTTTCAGGTTCTGACTCAGAGTCAGAACATGCATATGATTCTGAAGCCTTTAGCTCAGCCACCAGTGACTGCTTGGCCCAACACTTACTTGTGTTGTGAGGGGAGCTCTTATGGAACTCACACCACTTTCCTGTGTCCTTTTTCAGCTTCGCGGTGCTGTTCTTTGCTTGTGGATTTGGTAGGTTGTCTTGGGCTACCCTGCCTTGGCTTTGTCCTTTATTCTGCAGTTTGAGAGCACCTTTCCCTTGCTTCAGATTCATAGAACCAAAGTCTCGCTTCTTCTGTTTAAACTTTTTCTCAATATTGATAGCATATCGATATGTCATGCCAAGCTAAGAGATGTTCAGGAATTCTTTTTCGTCCTGGATGTACCTGTGTAGGCAGCCACAGTATTTGAGTACCAAATGTTGCTCCGAATCCTTGATACCAAACTTTTTGTGAAGGGTATGAAAAATATTGGTAAAATTTGGTCACTTCCCTGCGACAGCGTGGTCCACCTTATGTATTGATCCTCATAGCTTCTAACAGGGTAGTACTGCTCCTTGATGGCAGCCCAGAATGAATTCCAAGTGGGTGCCGCTGAAAATAGTGAGGCCATACTTTCATCCTTTTGCTTGCAGTAGGTTTCCCACCAATCCTTGATGTGGGGGGCAGCTTTGAGAAGAACGAAAGTAATCTTTTCCTGACTGGAAAAATCATGAACAGAAAAATACCCTTCTAGCAGATTTAACCATTTATCTACAGCGTCTGCATCTATCTGACCCTCAAATATGGGAATGTCAAAGTTAACTTGTACCTTAAAGGGTGTGGTGCTTCCAGAGTAGCTACTAAAAGTAGATATGTCGCCCCTAGGCGGCCGTTGAAGGATCTGGGCAAAGTTGTCCATCATCACGTTCCTTTGTCACTCGAGAACCTCTTCGAGCAAGATTTTGATAGGATCTCCTACCCCCTCGTCTTTCTTTTCATCTACCATGGGAGGCTGTCAGGATTTGCGATGCTAGTCTTGCAAAGGTTCGACCAGTTCAAGCCCTAACTCCTTATATCCCGACCTCGTTGAGGACATGCAAAGAAAAAACAAAGAAAGAGCAGACCGCTCTGATACCACTAATCCGGATTTAAACAGGAACGCAATAAAGTACAGAAATAAACATAAACACAGAGATGCAGTAGAAATAATACTTCCTTTCGTTAATGGAGAATACTGCAATATGCTTACAAACATAAATGGAAATAAACTAGCTCGGGCGATGGTAGCTTATCTCTGAGAAGATATGTGGCGGCTACATGCCTTTGAACTGTCTTACAATGAGGCTCGAAGGCCTATTTATTGTTGAGAAACATAGTGAAATATCTCTCTTATATATCATCTCAAACCCTAACCCTAGAAGATGAAGCGCCAAACTATGGGCCCCGTTTTGGGTAAATTGGTACATCAACTTCCCAGGGTCGTAACTTTGGCATACGATCTCTGTTTGACGCGCACAATACCTCCTTAGAAAGATCTATCTGAGGACTAATACTTTGGGATGAGCAAGATCAATCCAATAACCCATGTTGCTCCCAGTTTTCCCAAAAAACGTCGTTTAGGGCCTCAAAAAGGCTCCGGAAGTTCAGGGCCCGAAAAACTGCTAAAAATAGTAAATTGTGCTACATTTAAGGAAACTGAAAAACTGAAAGAAGGGGTCCAAGTGGAATTGGCGGGTGGCCACCAATATCCATGTGGATAAGCCACCTCGAACCTCGTGCAAGGGAGATATTGGCCCCCTACAAATCACTCGGCAAGGGGGTTACCACCCCTACTACGACCATTGCAAGGTAACAACACTTGAAACTAATTGTACAAAGAATATAACGCATACCCATCAAAAGGATTAATTAGAGGTTTTACGTTACTAATGGAGGTTTTTCAGTAGATCCTATAACCTCCATAGGTTTTGACAACCCATCTACAAGTTTGTAATGGTTCCACTGTTTCGAGATAGAATATGTGATATGGGTTTTCTTCGCCACACCATCAACATGCTTTAATGTTCATCATATCTAGCCAAGGGTGGTTACATAACGTATTGGTTGTTGGTCAAGCCTACATTGACTAAACCTGATATTTGGGGATGAGGATGCAGTCATTGGCCCTATTTAGTACAATTTGCTAAATCGTGCACAACGAAACTAGTTTGTAGTCTAATGGTTGGTCACAGTCTTCGATTGGATAGGAAATCCAATTGAATTTCTTTTTTGAGCTCTTGTCATGATTCGATAATGTAATCAATGAGAGAGGTAGGGGATCCCATGGATCCACTTGCTTTCTCCCTCCACTATGTAAATTCTATATATATTGACACTTTGTGAGTTGCATAGGAGGAGGAGAGATGAATATCTAATAATGTATATTATAACTTTGTCTCGATCAATCCAATCACTAATGATTTTTTTTACACAATGTTTAATATGTTATCTTTGGGACAAGTTAATAAAATGTAGTCCATTGGTGTTATTTCTAAGTATGTTGTAGCTCTACATGTGGTGTAGATCTTTGTTGTAGGTGACGTAGCTGGTTGGTAGGGCCCACCAACCCGGCTACGTTTGTCTTGAATCAGATGACTCATTACATATTAATTACATGTGCTAACACTGTGATTTGTACTTTGTTTCAATTTGGTTCTTGGTGGTAATTGTATATGTCTATATGCCTTGAAATGTATCATTTATACCATTGTTATTTTATATGAATGTGTGCTAACATATGTCATGTTTACAAGTATACAATATTGACCCCTTATCTCTTATAAAACAAAGTAATGTGTGTATAAACAACCTATGTTATGAACTTTGAAACCAAAATTTAATCCAAGCCATTTTCCCATGCATGAATAGATAGATTTAGTTATTTGCACATTTTGGTGTGTTACCTTGAATTACATTGATCATGCCTCTTTAATTTCGAACAACATAATTTGAAGAGTGAGTACTGAAGGGCAATGTCAAACTTTGCATTTGTATTGGTTGTAGAATAAGTATTTGATTTAGTCAGTATGGCAGATAAAGGTCTTGTTAATCAAGGGCATCTAACCTCAATATATTTAATATCCCTTCACTTCCCTTACTTTTTACCTTAAGTTGATGTGAAAAGAGATAATTGTTGAAAAATAGATATAACATTGAGACTTTTCTTATGAGTACCTAGAAAAAGTAATACAACATGTGAAAAGGCTTTTCTTTGAGACTCTAATTAAACGAGACATTTCTTAATATCCTTTGTTATTATCTTAAAATTTACACTATTTCAAACTTTAGAAAATATACCCAAATATCATATTTACAATATTTCAAACTTTCAAAATTTATATTTATTAAAAATAGTATATGGCTCATTTAAAATGATATGGAAAAAATTAATTTTATAGAAAAATTGATGAAGCCAACATTTCACAAAGAACACAGTTTTACGTTATTTTTAGACTTTTCAAAATTATACATCATTTCAAGACCTTAGAATCCGTAAAACATAAAAGAATCAAAACTTTATATTTTTAAGATATAAACCTATATAAAATACCAAAATTTCCTACTTGGAACTTTCCCCAAACATAATCCAATTTAAAATAAATTTTATCTTACGCCTATCTATTTTTCCACGTGACTTTAACCCTTTACGAGCAAAGCTTTTACCTTTCCTTCATTGGTACCACCATTAATTTTACAAAGCCATCATGGGTCAACCCTTCTATTATTTAAATAATTGGGCATTCTTAAAAGATATGGTAAATATTTAATTGGACAAATATCACCTTAAAAACATTATACTATAACCTTTTAAAAATAGAAACTATACTATAACCTTTTTAAAACAATTGAGGTGATGGATCTTTGTGTTGTTTGGGTGTCATGCTTGGTTAGTATTTTGTCCTTTCCCAACACTTTGTGAATAATCCAAACAAATACTTATTTTTATTAAAAATAATCTATTTTATAATTTATATAAAATTATTAATAAAATTATTAATTGCTTAGCAATACCCTAGCTAGAAAATTTTCTGCCCTTGTACACCCAGTTTTAAGTATCCCTTCTCTTACTCGAATATTATAAAAATAGTGAATTAGTCTAATATTATAAAAAATAGTGAATTAGACAAAAGAATGTGACTTTGTTAAACCATTCAATTAAAAAATGCAATTCAATACCATTAAATTAAAAAAATTCAAAGGCATTTTGTTATGCTCCACTTTTCTTGACTTTGTCTATGTTTTTATAAATATTTATTCATGATAAGGCATAAATATTTATTTATGATATTTATTTTTATTAGTTTTATACAATTTGCATGGGATGGAATTTTAGATAACTATCATTGAAATTTTACAATAAAATTTAAAATTAAATTCACTAGGTTCACACTTAAAATTTATAGAAAATTGATCCCATCCCATTTATGAGGGAAAAAAAAAACCTATATTGAATCATGTTTCTCATTATAATATTTAACATTTACAAGAAAATAATATCTTACTATAAATGTTAAAAAAAGCTGAGAAGATTTGTTAAAAATTATGTTGTTAATTTTGATTTGGAAAAACTTGAGATGGAATATCATATACTTCTATGATTTTTAAATAATTTAATTCCAAGTCTATATCCTAGAAATTTCATTGATATGTGAAAACATTTTATAATGTGCAATTTTTCTTTTTTTCCTTTTTTCAACCTGGCCAGCTTTAATCATTTAGAATTTTCGAACTTTGAACACTGATCCCACTTTATGGAGGAAAAAAATATAAAACTTATATTAAATCATATTCTCCCATTAGAATGCTTGACATTTACCATAAAACAATACCTTACTATAAATGTTAAAAAAATTTCAAAAGATTCGTTAAAAATTATGTTGTTATTTTTGATTTGGCAAAAGATGAAATTGAATATCATATACTTCTATGATTTTTAAATAATTTAAGTCCATGTCTACATCCTAGAAATTTCATTGATAAGTGAAAACATTTTATAATGTGCAATTTTTCTTTATCTCAACATGTGTCATGGCCCACTTTAATCCTTTAGAATTTCTTATAAATTTATATATAAAAGAACAAAGGAGATGGATAACAGTTGGCAACTATATAATAATTAAAGGGCATTTTGTTATACGTTTTTATACTATTGTGTAACATATTTTCAATGTGTAGAAAATATTTACGCTATAAAATATATATATACCGATATATACATTAATAAAATAATAATATATATATTAAAATAGATATAGATATGGAATGTTGTGATTCATAGTTTAAGTATTACCAAAAAAATCATAGTTATTGTATTTGAAATATGTTTTTAGATAAACTTGCAATTTTATAACTTAAAAAAACTCTTAATATTTTAGTTGCTTTATTGAACATGGAAATTATTGAAAGACATGACGACTACTAATTTCTTCTTCCTAATGTCGGTAGGAAGAGAATCTTGGTTTCTAACTTCTATGTCCTTTATTGTTGAGTGGAGAATGTATTTTTCTTTTGAATTTGTTTAGACAAATTGTATTGACATTATGTAATTTGAAGTTGTAAGATGCAAATATTTGTTTAGGTCTACAATCATGTTCTTCCACATATTACATTTTACTTTTAATTTTTCAATTTTATATTTTTGTTGCACCAGGGTACTCATGATTATGTCATTTTGTGACAGACATTAATATTGATTGTCATGCACCTTTGAGGTCACCGATAAAGGGAGAATTTGTTACATTGTATTAACTCTTCATGTCTTCTCAAAACCCTTCTAAATTCATGTAAATCCCTATAATCCATGTGAGCAACACAAAAAAAAAAAATAATAGCACCTACTTTGGGCGAGCACATTCTCGACCTCAAGTTGATGTGTAAAGGTTATGGCCTAAAAAATACCTTATCTTCTTCACACAATGGGAGCCCCCTTATTTCATAGATTATAATGCCAAAATATGGTGTTAGAGGACCATAAATTTTCAGTACCAACTTCTAGGAAACACGTTTCCAAATTACCTAAGGAGAAAACAACCAAAATAAAAGGTCAAAACACAAACAAAACCAACTAAATCGGGTGGGTTTATTCTAGGTAAGAACCAAAGGTCCAAAGGTTCCCCTGGGAAGATATATAACATGGATCATAGAACCATACATAGAATACACCCACCCTCTAGAAACCAAAACCAAAATACAAGTACACTCAACTCACACTTAGAGACAATTTTAAACAATCAAAATTCCAAATTCTAAGCTACAGATTGAGTGAGACTCTTACTAGGTTGGGATTGGTTTTACCTATATTCCTCCCTTTCACACAACAAGCTTACCCTATGCAGTATTTCATTATGCCTCCTTGTTACTTCATTCATTCATTCATTGAGTTCAAGTCCTAGAGCTGAATAAACTTCATGCATGTGAATAAGGGGAAGGATTGTCCTTTCAAGTCCAGGGTCCTCACTTTTAGTCCATTGGTGGTGTTTAAGTGACAAATGGCCATTAATTATCTGTTGAAAGTATTCATACCGAACTTGAGAGTGTTAAGGAATTTGATAGTAGCTCCACCCCTCATTTTTTTGGAGGACACCTACATTGAGTGTAGCTACTTTATTATCTAAAGAATCAACCTTATGATTGAACTCTTGTAACACCTATTAAAATGAAAATTTGTGTAAACTAATAATATGCTTATGGATTCATGCTATGTTCAAGGCCAATTTGTTATCGGATGGAGTTGATTTTAAGATTATTGATTAATAATTGTGCTCAAGTCTCTTATGTAAATCAAGGATTTCAATCTAACTTATTTTGCTAGTAGGATACCTTGGTAGAGAGCATAGGCTTTTGCTTGATTAGTTTTAGCCTTCCCAAGGCTCCAAGTAAATGGTGTTTCATGATTTCCCTCAAATCTAATAAAATTCCCCTACACCTCCCACCCTTGGATTTCCTTTAGATGCTCCATCAAAGAAGAGTGCGTGCAATATATTTGTAAAATTTGTGAGCTATAGAATTCATAAAACCCAGTAAAAATGTCCATGTTATGCCAAAATTTGGCTTGCAAAGGTTTTGGATAGATCTTAGACACAAAATAATGAATTGTTGTAGCCAACCTTCCTCATTTTGTTCCAAAGTTTGATGAGCTAAATTTGTATTATACCTTATGTCAATCAGTTCTACAAAGAGTATTTTTTCTTCAGTTGTAACTTATCTAAAAGTCTCTTACTCCCATTTATAAATAACTGTATTTTGAGCCAACCAAATTTTCCAAAAAATATATTTGGGAAGAACAATCCAAAGGCTTCTTAAGATGGGTTTGTTCTTTAGCATTTCCCTATAATTTTTACTCCATAATTAAGCATGTTTTCTCCATGATTGATTCCAGTGAAGGCATGATGCCAAACTTGGATTGAGAGACTATAGTCAAAGAAAAGATTATGAATAGTCTCTTCATTTAAATGACATATTACACCAAAATGAGCCTTGACTCCCCTCTTTTGTAAGTTTTAGATTGTAAATATCTTCTTGTGAACAATTAACTAACTTAATATGTTTACTTTGGGGAATCCATATAAGTGCCAAGCCTATTTCTAGATAATTAAAGATTAAGGGAGTGGAAACGATTGAAAATGATGTAGATGTCCATTTCTTACAGAATACTCTTAGGCTCCCTAATCTAGATTGTATAGAGAATGAAATGAATGAAATGAAAGAAGTGAATATGAATGGAAATACAAATAGAAATATTTCAAAGAGAAATAATATAGTGAGAACTCAATTATATTAATAAATAAAATAGTGAAAGAATGTAAAACAAAACAAGCTAGCTAGAATGGGAGTAGCTTATCTCTTAAGAGAGAGGTTTTAGCTACATTCATTCACAAGTTGCCTATTGTAAGAGGCCTAAATGGCATTTTAACCAAAAATATAAACTGTAGGAAGAAAAAACCCTAAATATCTAAAATTGTAATGCTAGGGGGTGAAGTGAGAAATGGAAATGTGGTCCCTGAGGAGACTAGTTGATACATCGACTTCCTTGGGCCATAAATTTTGTATACAAAGTTTTTTTGGGGCACAAAATATTCTAATAGAAAGATATTGATGAGAAGAACAAGTTCATTCAAGGATCAAGTTATGGTAACCATAATCCATCACAAGGTTAAAAAATGTTTCTTAAGGCCTAAAAAATGCAACATAGGTTCTAGACCTAAAACTAGAGAAAAAAAATGCCAAGATGGGGAACTATTCATTATTAGTTAGTGGAAGAGATGATAGGTCACTGATATATAGCTAGATTAACCTCCTCCTCTTAGGAAGTGTATATTTTCTTGTAGATTCACAAGCTCATGCAATCTACTAAAACAAGAGACAAGAATATACTTCTACTCTTTACAACGGAAGCACATAAAGACCGAGAAAAAAAATAATCGACAAGAGGAAGAGAATAAAATACACATAACACAATAGATATATGGGGAAATCCACAGCTCAAAACCCCACTACCTGTATTACATATATTAGAAAATCAAGATGAGATTATAATGCTTGTTCTCACAAGAACAATCCCAGTACTCATTAAAATCAATCTCCAACTCACGAGCAAACTCTTGGCCAAAACTTAGTCAATTCTCCTGCTCTCCAAGTCCCTATTTCCTTGTGCAATTCCTATGGTGAATAGATTGTATTTAAAGGGAATTCATGCTTCTAAAACTGCACAATCCAAAGATAGGTTCTTCTCTAATTTCATGCATGATCTATACAACTCAGTAAATCATACAACTGATAGTACATTGTCCCCGCACTCTAGTCTCAATGGGATCTTTCTCAGAATCTACATGCATGAGTTTCTAATGAGGGAATCTTCAGTTAACTAGAGTGACACTTGTGGATGCACTAGTGTACCAACTGACTGTTAACTCTCTATTAGTTCCACAAATAGTTTGGAACTAATTTAACTGAACATAACTCAGTAAATTGAGTGATCTAATTTACAACTCAATTTAAACTCATACTGGACCCCTAAAATTTAGGGAGAACATATACATGACTTCAGAAATACTTCCAAATCGAATTTCCTAAGCTAATTAATTTAATTAAACTTAATTAACTATTTACAAGTTTCTATGATAATAGAATTTGATTTTAATTCTCAGTTTAATTTAAGGACAAATTAAACATGAATTTCGTGTTGCCATTTCTCATCACTCCCTCTAAAACAGAAAGGGATTATTTGCTACCCCAATCTTGTCTTTGTGAAACATGAATTTACATCTTGACAATGCCTTTGTCAAAATGTCAGCATCTTTCTCCTTTGTGGGAATGTACTCTAACAACATAATCCGCCTCAATACACAATCTCTAATATGTTGATATCGGATATCAATATGTTTGGACCAATCATGAAAAACCATATTTTCAAAGAATTTGATACAACTTTTATTGTTGTAGTAAATTGCAGTTGGATCCATATGATGATCAAACAAACCAACCAGGATGTTCCTCATCTAGATGGCCTCACATGCTGCCTAACTCGAAGCCATGTACTTTGCCTTTATCGAACTTAGCGCAATCGATCTTTATTTCCTGTTGTACCAAGAAAATGTTGTTGACCCAATAGTAAAGATCCCTCCTGATATGCTCTTCCAATCGGATAGAATCCCTGCCCAATCTGCATCAGTGAAACCTTGAAGCTTCACTCCCTTTGTCCATATGTACCATAATCCATACTGAGAAGTGCCCCCGAGGTATCTCAACACATGCTTTTCCACCTTCCAATATAGCTTGGTAGGCCTAACCATCACTTGACTAAGATCGTTAAGTGCATAACACATATCCTGTCATGTGTTCACCAAGTACATGAGTGAACCCACAAGCTACCTATAAACAATAGCTTCCACTACTTCCCCTAAAGTAGCATCCTCCTTCCTCCATTTACCTACTAGAGGAGTCTCCATGGGTTTGCTGCTCTCCAGGCAGAGTCTCCTAAGTATCTCGTTGGCATACTTTCCCTGAGACATAAATAACTCTCCATCTCCCTTCCTACCCCCATGCCAAGAAAGTAATGCATGAGTCCTATGTCCTTCATCTCAAACTCTATTGCAAGGTCCTCCTTGCAAGATTTGATCAAATGGTCATCATCTGTCAATATGAGATCATCAACATAAAGTACAATAGTCAACAACTTACCTTCCACCACTATGTGGTATAGGTTCGCATCCGCTTCACTCTTTGTGAAGCCCAACCCGTGAAGTAGCTATCTATCATGGTGTACCAAGAACAGGGTGCTTGCTTCATCCCATACAACGCTATCTTGATCTGACACACATGTGACTCATGGTCAAAGGTCTCAAAACCTTTAGGCTTCTCTATGTACACCTCTTCCTCAATCATGCCATTAAAGAAGATGGTCTTTACATCCATTTGATGTATCTTTCAACCCATCTATTATGATAGTTCCAATATAGATCTAATCAACGAGTACCTTTCAACAGGAGAAAAGTTCTCTTCATAGGAAATCCACTCTACCTGAGAAAAGACACGGGCCACAAATATAGCCTTATGCTTCTCGAAACTACTATCTGTAGCTTGCTTTATCTTGTAAAGCCAATGGGAGCTCGCCACTAACTTATCCTCTGATCTTGGGACCACATCCCAAACACTATTACGAACTATGGAGTCATACTCCTCGACCATGGCATCAACCCAAACTGGCTGTTGCACTACTTCCTTAAAGGAATATGGATTTGTCACAACACATTCTCCCATAAGAGCCATGTATCCAGTTTACCTCTTAGGTGACCTCCTATTCCTTCGCTGAGAAGTGGGTGATCCCACATTCTCTCGTGCATCATCCAATAATATGTTAGCCTCTCTGGTGCACTTTCTTCCCTCTATGGAAGACTCTACCTGAGTGGATGTCTCCACTCCCGGAACCTCTGCATGTGGATTATCCATATTAATCTGAGGCTCTTCAACCTTAGGAGCTAAAATATCCTCATCCGCATGTAGCTCAAGCTCCCTCTCAAGGGAAACTCGCATGGCCTTCTCCTCATCGAATCTGATATCCCTGCGAACCACTGTCATTTGAATGGTCGACCTATATACCTGATAGTTGTGAGGTGTATCAGTGTACCCCACGAATATCCCCAAATTTTTTGTTGATACAAGCTTCTTCCATGCATATTTGGTCACATGTAAATATTCCGTTGACCCAAAAATCCTGAAGTGACTAACATATGGCCTCTTACAAGAATAAGCCTCCTTCGGTGTCTTCATCTCAAGTATACGATGTGGGCTACGGTTTTGAACATAAACCATTGTGTTACATGTTACAGACCACAAGTGTAGTGGTAGGCCCTGGTCATGCAACATTTCCCTTGTTGCCCCTACTATGCTTATGTTCTTCCTCTCAGCCACCCCATTCTGTTGAGAGTTATGGGGTGTTATAAAATCTCGTTTAATCCCTTCCACTGCACAGAAGTTCTTAAACTCATTTGAGACATGCTCACCACCATTATCACTCCATAGAGATTTAACCTTCTTGCCTGACTCTTTCTCCACCAATGCTTTGAACTCACAAAACTTTGTGAAATCTTGATCATTTTTCTGCACGAAAAATATCCAAAATTTACGAGAATAGTCATCAACAAATATAACATAATACCTTTGTTTGGTCAAGGATGTTGTCGATAATGGTCCACACATCTGAATGGACTCACTCTAAAATAGCCTATGCTCGAGTGTCTCTGTCTCTAAAGGAATAATTGGTGTATTTTCCCAAAGTACAACCCTTGCATGTATCAACTTTCTCAAGTGTACCTTTGGGAAGACCGGTAGATATTTGCTACAATATCTTCAAATCCCCATGATGCAAGTGACCCAATCTCTTGTGTCATAACCCACCAACATCTCAACTCTGCATCTTTTCTGCTTTTGAACTCAAAGTAGCACACTCATCTACCTCCAACTTATATATATTCTTCACACGAATCCCTATATTCTAGACTTGACTCGTGGTCATGTGTCAAAGGAACGCCTTTCCTTTCAAGAAGTCACATCATAGCCTTTATCCTCAAGCATGGAAATGGATACGAAGTTCTTCTTCAGCCCGTGGACATACATAACATTCTTCAAGGTGAGTGGAGCCCCATGCTCCTTCTAAAAATCTATCGTGCCCAATCTAGTAACACTATACTTCCCGTCGTCACCCATCTTGATATGCATATGGAGATCTTTCTCCTCCAGTTCACTAAATAACTCTTTGTCACTGGTCATGTGGAATGAAGTTCCACTGTCTAAGTACCATACACTTCCCAACATTGATGACACCATGCATGCAATGATGGAAAAGTCCAATTCGAATTGAGAGGCCAAAGCCTCACCTGCCGCTCCTCCCGAGGACTTCTCCTTGGACTTCTTGAGTGGACAATTTGTAGCAAAATGTCCCATCTTATGACAATGAAAGAATTTAACTTTTGTCATATCTTTCTTCTTATCTCCATGATAAGAATTCGATTTGGAATGGGAAGCTTTCCCTTTCCCCTTCCTTGCCTTAATCACTAAGGCATAGTTCTCTTCATCATCAATATTTGATGAAGAGCCATCCTTAGTGTTCCTCCTAATCTCCTCCCGCATCAAATCCGACCACAGTCATTCCCAATCTGGCAGTTTCTCTCGACCATTGACAGAGTCCTGATAATTGTGCAACTCTTTGGGAGTCCTAGAAGAGAAATACTCACCATATCCTCCTCTAAAACGATGATTCCAGCACTTCCAAGTTCATCACGACATTGAGTGAACTTGGTCAAGTATTTGGAAATAGTCTCGCCTTTCTCCATTTTTATTTTTCGAAGTTTTTCCTTCACTGCCAATTTCCTTTGGTCACTTTTTTCTGATACAAATCTGTCAATGTTTTCCACATAGAATGTGGAGTTTCCTTACCATGAAGACTCGAGACAATGTGGTCTCAAACTCCCTCAAGGATTATTTGCGTTGCCTTCACCATACACTTCTTCCATTCAACTAATTTATTTGCATCCGTAGCTATTGCCTTGGGGAATTCTTGATCAATGAATTCCTTTAAGCCATTATCTTCTAACATAGCCTCCATCATGTCCCTCCAGGCTATAAAATTCGAGCTTCCTTCCAAGGCATACTCGAGCCGCAAATCGTAGAACGTCATCTACCGATCCTCAAGTATGAAATGAAAATTCGAATTTCACCTATATCCCTGAACTCAAAAACATTGAAATCTCCTCTAGTATATTGTTCTCATCTCCGATACCATGTATATTTTCCAGTATATTCACAAGCTCATGTAATCTACTAAAACAAGAGACAAGAATCTACTTCTGCACTTTACAACGGAAGCAAATAAAGATCGAGAAAAACAATAATTGACGAGAGGAAGAGAATCAAATATACATAACAAATAAATATCCAGGGAAAGCCACATCTCAAAATCCCACTATCTGTATTGCATATATCATAAAATCAAGATGAGATTACAATGCTTGTTCTCACAAGAACAATCCCAGCACTAAGTAAAATCAATCTCCAACTCACAAGCAAACTCTCAACCAACACTTAGCCAATTCTCCTACCCTCCAAGTCCCTATTTCCTTGCGCAATTCCTATGGTGAGTAGCCTGTATTTAAAGGGAATTCATGCTTCCAAAATTGCACATTTCAAACATAGGTTCTTCTCCGATTTCATGCATAATCTATACAACTCAATAAATCACACAACTGATAGTACATTGTCCCTGCACTCTAGTCTCAACTGGATCTTTCTCAGAATTGACATGCATGAGTTTTTGATGAGGGAATCTTCAGTTAACTAGAGTGACACTTGTGGATGCATTAGTGCACCAACTAATTGTTAACTCTCTATTAGTTCCAAAAATAGTTTGGAACTAATTTAACTGAACATAACTCAGTAAATTGAGTGATCTAATTTACAACTCAATTTAAACTCATACTGGACCCCTAAAATTTAGGGAGAACATATACATGGCTTCATAAAGACTTCCAACTCAAATTTGCTAAGCTAATTAAGTTAATTAAACTTAATTAACTATTTACAAGTTGCTATGAGAATAGAATTCGATTTTAATTCTCAGTTTAATTCAAGGACAAATTAAACTGGAATTTCTTGTTGTCATTTCTCAACAAGAAGTAGTGGTACACATTGTGTTAAGTGCCTCCATCAAATGGGGAAACATTTCCTGAATATTTTACTCTTGGTGAGTCACTTTCCATGGTGAAGAAGTTATCTTACTTTGAAAAGCTAATAGGGTTGTATGTTCTATTGGTGGGTGACCTTTATCATGGTGTCTATGATATATTCCATTATAGCCTACTCAGTCCACTCAACATTGAGATATTTAGGGACCAAATTCTTAAGGTTTAATGCATGAATATGGGTTACACTTTTTGGCAAGTGAGGCAACATTGTGGGTGAAAAAAATCATGTCAATAGAGCCTTTTTTAAGCACTCAATTGAGCAATCTTTGAGCCCTCAATCGAGCTATTTCAAGGTTTAAAGATTGCTTGATCAAGTATTAAAACAAAACCTTGATCGATCTCTTGTGTAACTTGGCGTTATCTAGGAGCTCGATCGAGAAATGGGCTCTATTGAGCCATGTTTTTGAAATTTCCCTCTAATATAACCTAGACACGAAATTAAAAATAGTGCCTTGATCAAGCCTTAAAACTTTATCAAGCCTTAAAGCTAGATTGAGCTATAGGCTAGATAGAGCCTTAAAGCTAGATTGATCCTTTGCTTAACCATGTTAAGGGCTCGATATAGGGTTTCTTAAACCCTCGATCGAGTTGCTAAACACCTACAAAATAGAGTTTTATCTCCCCTTCTGTAGATTTCTCTGCAACACCATTTTGTACCCTAATGGATTTAAGGAAAAAATTGTCCTTAGATGGCAGAGTTGATCATGTTGGATTCATGAAGGAATACTCTATCCAATGGCATATGAGTTTGACATTTTTTATTTCATATGATGTTTTCCATCTAATTTCTTTTAAACATAATGCTTGAAATTTGTTTTGATTTGGATTTAAACAGTAACGTAACAAATTACAGACATAACCATAAATACAAAGATGCAGTAGAAATAACACTTCATTTCATTAGTATCAAATACTGAAATATGCTTACAAACAAAATGGAAATAAGACTAGCTCGGGAAATGGTAGCTTATCTCTGAGAAGAGATGTGGCAGCTACATGCCTCTAAACTGCGTTATAATGAGGCTCAAGGGCATTTTTATTATTGAACAATAAGAGAAAACCCTAAACAACCAAAACCCTAACCCGAAGAGATGTAAGACCAAGAGTTTATGGGACCCGTTGGGGTGAGTTGGACAAGCAGCTTCCCAGAGTCGCGACTTGGTCATATTATCTCCGTTTGACGCACATGATAACCTGTTGGAAAGATCTCTCCGAGGACTACGACAAAAAAAAATTATTTTAGAAAGAAAATCGTTGGCGATAAATTGCCAAAAAAACATCGTTTAGGGCCTCAAAACGGATCTGGAAGTTTAGGACCTGAAAAAAATGCTAAAAATAGTAAATTGTGCTACAATTAAGGAAACTGAAAAACTGAAAGAAATAATGGTGGGGTCCAATTGGAATTGTTGGGTGACCACCAATGTCAACCTGGATCATGTTTGGACAGTTTCAAAGGGGTTGAATAAAAAATCAATAACATAAAATATACAAAACAAAAAAATTTCAAAAAATACCACTATCTCTATTTACGAGTCCTCTTAAAAAGGGTATTCTTGGGTTTTGAATTTATTTAAATAGTAGAAAAAAATTGCGTGAACACGTGTTTGGAAAACAAAATTCAAATATTAATTTTCCAACTTCGAAAAATAATAAAAAATATAATTTTTCATAAAAAAATAAAGTTTACTCCTTGTGTAGATCTTATATTAATATATATATATATATATATATATATATATATATAGATTATATATAGAGATAAGAGAGAGAGAGAGATAGAGAAGAGAGAGAGAGAAATATATATTAAATTACACATTCTAGACTAAGTTTTGCTATGTGAACACACATACCTTTAAGATGTGTGAAAATTTGCAAGAATTTCATTTAATATATAATTGACATATTATATGACACTAAATTTTTTGCAAAAATTATCATTAGGACAACATCGTAGTTTTTCACAAATTGTCTTTTTACTTTAAATAAAAATTCACAATGCATACATGAATTTTGAGGGCTTCAATTCGATAAAATAGTAAAATTTTGAAATTTCATCTCCACAGTTGGCCCAAAAGTGTAACCCATCTTCATGCATTCACCCTTAACCACCTTTTAGGTGTATAATAGAGGTGGAAAATATGGTTGAAGTAGCTCCATGTTAAATATTGGGTGGAAGCCAAGGAAAGGGAGGATTAATTCAAAAGCATTCTCAACCACATCCTTTGTGATTTTTTAAGGCCCATATCTAAGTGCTATGAGATATTTGTAGGGGTCTGAAAGGAACTCTTTATGCAAATGAAACCACACCATATCACCAACTTTAAACTTATGTAAACATAATGCTATACATGGTGTTGCTTATTTTTAGCTTTAGCTTTCTATAGTATATCATGAACTTGTTGTTGATGTGTTGGATCCACTCATAAAATTGGTTTCTCTATTTACCTTGGCCTAAGCATGGTGTTGATGGATACATCGATCAATTTATACCCTTATGAATTCTGGGTTGGCTAGGGCAAGAATCTAAGAACGATACCCAGTTTATAGCCCTCTCAAATATTATACAACTTCAAAGTAAACAAAAGAGAAAAAAAATTTACAAAACATCACTAACATTCAAATGTAAAGAAAAACAAATAAAAGCCTAAAATGCACACAAGAATTTTAAGCATGGACTTGTTAAATTTAATAAATTAAAACTGTGGAAATATTATCATGACAAAACTTAACAAAAGTTAAATATAGGTAAAGTACTGCTTATATTTAAAGTAGAGTTCAACAAACGGTAAAGATACAACATATAGTACACATGTCACAACAATCAAGAAGATGAAAAATATAATCAATATGAATAGTACACAAGATGAAAAAATCAACAAGAGGTCCTTCATTGAATAATTTAAAGAATGATGTTCATATATAATAAAAGAAAATGCAACATATTTAAAAATGTGCGCTCAAGAGCTCCTTCAAAAATGACCACGTTTTCAGGACCATATAGGTCAAATGCTAACAATTATGAATAAAAAATTAATCAAATTTTGTTGCAACTAGCTCATAAAGTATTCAGGCATTGGTATGCTACTGCAAAAGGAGTTAATATATCAGTATCAAAAAAAATGCAATAGAAATTAATCATCAGTGACTGAAATAAAAGATACCTCAAATCAGGATTGACTTCTCTAAAGGGGGATGAAGAGGCATTAGTAGAACGAGAGTGGGAACGCCTGGAAGCATGATGAATTGCTTTGGGGTCAGCTTCCCAACACTTATTTTCATCATTTGGTGGTTGGGATAGGGTTCCAACCATCATTATCATCCCAAGTATTATTACTTGGATGTGGTCCAGGAATTTCATGTATATTTGGGTGTGGCTTGAGAGGAGTGGCACTATCCTGGTACACAAGAGGGAAGCAAGAAACATTGAGGGATCCACAATACAGGTGGCCTGTAGTGACCAATTGATCAAATTCATCAAAATCGACATTGAAATGTACAAAGAAGCAGACCTTCTTATTCCTACCTATAGCCCACCATCCAAGAGGCATATTTCTTCAGCCTCAGCCTCCACCTTGTCCTTAGGAGCCTAAAATCATGTCTACAATTAACAATTAAGAAAAAATTAATAACAACCAATTAAAATAGGCTAAGTTAATACATCGACTCAATTCTCTTTTAAATCACTACATTTCAGATGCATCAACAAAGGCTAATTCTTTCTCATGTGGTTGAGTGAAGGTTGGATGAAGGTTTTGGATTATGGAAGGGGCTAGGAGGAAAAATTGTGCAGGGGCATGAATACTAGAAATATTAAATGAAAAACCACACTATTCCATTCATTCATTTAACCTTTTAAATTTTGTGCCCATTTTCTTTTTCTTTTCTTTTTTATTTCAATTTTGGTTATTTGCAGAGAAAATTCGAACTCAAAATTCTGTCATATTTTGATAGAGAATTTCTTCGTATTTTTGCAAAGAATTGAATTTCATAGTATCAATACCATAATTGTTCAAATAGGGTATTTTTTCCCTTTTTATTTTTTGTTTCTTCTCTTTTGGAATGGAATTTTCATAATAGGATTTTTGGCATCTTAGGAGTTATAATGATGAATTAGGGTAATCAAAAGAATTGGACAATGGAATGGATTATATGAGACTGATTAATGATTACGTGCAACACTAATTTCTCATGATAAATTGCCTAAAAGCGAAAGGATTGTGCATGTGGGGAGGCTTGACATTTTTTGCAAGCCTTTTCTCATTTTTCTTCTTTTTCTTAGAGCACCAATGAGAAATTAAATAGGGGATAATTGGAAGGAATACATAGCAGAGAAAAATCAAAAAATGGGGTTTTGTTGCATGGGGGATTTGTATTTTTTTAGAACTAAAACGAAGAAAATCCTCTTTGTTTTTTTTTCCTTCCTAATCAAGAAATGACTAATGCATTGATCAAAATCCTATTTAGAATTATTTCCTCAAATTGTAGAGGCAAATAACTTAACTAGGGTCGAGAAGGAATGGTCACAGGGAAAATAGGATATATATTGAGTTAAAATCAAATTTTCTATGAAATGCATAGAGATCTGCTATCCAACAAAAAATTCACTGAAATGTGTAATTAACCATCAATAACTTACCCATAGCTCAACTCAGATATTGATGAAACACATAATTATCCCACTAAATACTTCACAAGCCTAAGTTCAAGCTCAATATTTTCTAGTGGTCGCGGTGGTGATCCAGGTGGTAAAAAGCCCAAATGAGTTGGGACATCCAAATCCAAATGGTTAAACAGTAAGGGAATAAAAACCCTCATCAATAGCAACCGTCAATTTAATTGAGGTCCATTTGTTACCATATATCAACCACATGACCAGAGCATTAAAATTGTGGGACAAAGTTGTGAGTTTCTAGGTTATGCATTTAAGATGTGAAATGGCGTAGATCTTGCATGGGTCTAATGGCTTAACCAAATTCATGCAAATCAGAGGAAAACAAGTCTCAATTGAGAGAAACAAAACAATATTACCTAGCATGCCAATGCAGGGATCGTGCCATGTGATACCTCATGGTCGTGGATCATAGGTGCACGTTGATGTGGGATTTCTAATGTATGCACCCAACATTCTTCCAATAGCATAACCATGTTAACGCCAAAACATTTATAATTAGTTGATAGCACATGAAGAAGGTGGAAGAGCCACAATGAACCATTAACATACATATTCATAAAATAACCATATTTCCAAATGTACGCCATAACAATCAACATCGTACAGCCATATCAAAACCACTGCAAATATCATATCACGTAACCATATCAAATGCATCATAACAATCATATAATATAACTGTATCAAAAGTCAGCCAAAATGATAATACCATAGCATTCAGTGTGAGCTAAATGATCAAAATACAAACTTGTATGGATACATTAATCCTTGAGCCATGTTAAGGTGTATCAAATAATGGATTTGAAACCTTTAAACATAACCCCTTTAATTAAAAATAACCATGTCAGCCATTTGTAACATGATTTTTTCCATGAACCATTCACCAAATATAATACCAATGTTTTGATGATGGAAAGAAAGAAATGATATATAGTTAGGTCATGGCCACTTCAGATTTCAACCATATACATGTAGTTAGATTCAAATTCACCAAATATAATAAATGATATATAGTTAGGTCATGGCCACTTCAGATTTCAACCATATACATGTAGTTAGATTCAAATTCACCAAATATAATACCAATGTTTTGATGATGGAAAGAAAGAAATGATGTATAGTTAGGTCATGGCCACTTCAGATTTCAACCATATACATGTAGTTAGATTCAACAACTCTGCTTCAAACCAAGAATATATAGTTATTAACAAATATATCATCCAACAATAATGCAGGAAATCTTATGTAAAGAATCTTCGTGGTCCTCACCCTTTTGGTTATGGTAGCAAAAAAACAAGGTTTTAAGATGATATAAACAAAACAAAAAATTATGGCCAGTTAAGGGGCAGCCAAGCATGACGGAGGAAAGAATTTTGTATCTTATTTCAAAATTTCAAATTTCTAAAGTGAATTTCAACATCTAATGACTCCAAAGGGAAATATAGGTGCCTATATTGGACTTAGAATCTTTGGTTTCACAAAATAAAAGGAAAAAATGAGTATGAGGAAACCCAATAACCCCTCACTAAGAGTGGAAGAGATACATTAACCTATCAATTTGTCACCTCACAAGTCTAAATTATTTAAGGGAAACAACATTAGGAGTCCTTTATCACTATCTTGATGGAGTAAAGATAATTCATTATTGATACTTATGCATAAACTTGATATGATATTGAACACCTAGTTGTAGCGTTATTATTTTCACCTTCTGAGTAGGATGTAGTAAAGAAAAAGAAATATGTTGTTCTCTACAAACATTTTCAAAGTATGCATATAAGACATTATTTAAATTAGCAACAAAGGATCTAACATACAATGAAAATACAATAAAATAAAAGAAAGGAAAATTAAAAGATGATAATAAAAGAAAAGAACATAAACCAAAGAAATCAAAGACCAAAGAGAGATCAAGGTTGAACCGATCATGAAGCAACATCAATAAGGTGTTTAATTTGAGAAGCATTTTTAGGGTATGATAATAACCTGTCATCATTATCTTTCAACATATAACAATTAGTTCCAATTTTAATAGCAATTTCATAGGGGCCAATCCAAAGTTTTTCAAACTTTATGTGCTTTCCCTTACGTTGGCATTGCTACAACACCCTCCAATTTTTTCACATTACAATTTTGGAGCCTCCTTACGATTATGTCATCCTTTTTTTGCAAACCATCAAGGTCATGCTTGATCATTTTGCCTAAGTGTTCAAGTCTTCCTTTAGGGATGATAAGTCTCGATCTACCTTCTTTCACATGCCACCTCTTTATTTCTTCACAAGAACACTTCTCGAGATAGGCTAAGCACACTTCACAATGACAGTGTTGTGCACTCTCTGATAGTAATAATTATGTAGCTCTTGTTGCAAGTGATTGTGAGTTCCTACTGATAGTGACTGGATATCTCTTAGTCATAATTATTGTGCAGGCCTCTGTGCTAGTGATTGCATGGTTCTTAAATAAATTAACTACATCGTTCCTTGAGGAAATCACTGCACACTCCCTGTGAATAGTTGATTGTGTAGTTCCTAGTGACAATGTAAGGGAATCCTCTACAGATAGTTATTTCACACTCCTTGTCAACAGTGAGTGTACTCCTTAAAGTTAGTACTGTCATACCTCTTAGTGGTAGTGATTTCACGCATGACTCCTAGTTTCCTGACATGCACTAAGCGAACTCACAAATCTTAACCCTAATTTCATGTTTTCTCTCCCTATATAAAGAGTCTAGTCCATATCTCATTTTCACATTCATCCTTCGCTTTTGAGCTCTGTGCACTTTTGGAGTACAAGGAGCATTCTCTCACTTGTGGTTGCAAATGTCCATCTTCTGGGTGAGTTTCTCAATTGTCACTTTTTCTTTCACAAGTGTTTCTTTCACTTTCTTTTACTCTTATATGCTTAATTTGTGCTTGGTCTATCTTTTGCAAGTGTCACTTTCACTTGTTTTCACATATCCTAAGAGCACAATGGCACACCTTCTAGAGGCAGTTCCATCACACTCTCTTGCACTAGATGATGTTATTTATCATTAGAACATGTGTTGGACACATTCTTATGGCATAGCATACCTTTTTGTTGTAATTAACACTTTTGTCATAAATATATACATCTTAAGTGTCGCACTTGGAGATAAGTGTCGTTTTATTATTGTTTCATTGTATGCAAGTTGGTTTTGGGTACTGTGTATCTTATTTGCATGTGCTTGGGTGTATATGTGTGTTTGATCATGCTCAAGACCTATTATATGCTCTTACTCTTTTGTCTTGTTGATCTCACACTTAGTCAATTTAAGAGTTATTCTTTGTCCTCACCTCTTACAAAACTAATTAACACATTCAACTTCCAACTAAGTGATAAGCACATTGCACATTTGCAAGCCTCGGTGATGGGACCCTTGCCTCTGGTACTTGCACATTATACCCATCTAAAGGACAGCCTCCTTAAAATTTTCATTGAGAAACCTCAGAGCACATACCCTCAACCTTATTTCTTACACATTCCCATTCTGCAGTCCATGATCAACCCTGCCTTGTATTTTGCATTGCACAGTTTCAATGGATTGTGGGTTCACCTTTGGACCCCTACAGTTCTCAATTGCATAATCCCTTGAGCCTTCTCTTCAATCATTACGCACTGCGCAGTCAAAGTGCTTAATCTTATCACTCTTGTATCTTACACTTTCTCTTTGCATAATGCCTTGGCCAACCTTGCCCTCACTGCACATTGCATAGTCTCAGTGGATAGTAGGGCCTCCTTCAACCCTTGTAGTTCTCAATTGTTCAATACATGGATCCTCTTCCTCAAGCAATGTGCATTGCATAGTCCTAGTGATTAATATTGTAACGCTTGTCTCTTGGACTTTCCCACTAGGAAAATCCCTGCCTCTACCACTTTCCATTTTTCACTGTGCATCCCTAATGCCTATCCCTTCACTCCCTTTCTCCTGAATTTGTGCATTGCACATTCTTAGGCTCCTCTCTCAGCCCTTTCACACTATCCCATCACAGTTAGCATTTGCATAAGATAGAATAGGTGATTTTTGGACTGATGTTGCCTTGTCATGACTGAACTTCATGTGTAGGTGCTATCACCTTGTCATGGCAAGATGATGATCAAGGATATTAGAAAGAAGAGGTTACAAAAAGGAAAATTATGGAGATGATACATAGATATGATATCATGCAAGAGTAAAGAAATCTTGAACCATGACAAAGAGATGGAAACTCATGTTGACTTAGAAGGTTCCAATTCTTATCCATCCCTTTGGAGGGCGAAGATGAACTACAAGCTAGATCTATCATGAAAAACTGAAGGCATAGCAATAAAGAGAGGGACTTGGCATTGATACATGACAATGAAGTCTTATGTCATAGTCGCCAAATTGTGGCTTCTAGAAATGTCATCACAAATGTCTTATGTTGTCCATGTATTTTTCCACACTTTGTGGAATTTGATTTTGTATTTCCATAAAAATGAGAAAATTCAAAATGTATGGAAGCCCATGATAAGGAGCTCAAAATTTGCCAAAAATTCAATTTTTAAAAATGGTGTGGAGCCCAAACAACCGCGTATATCTTTTCGTCCTGATTCTAGCGCAATTTTTTTAGTGGAAAACCAATATCATATGCTCAATATATCGCATTCTTATCGTTTTGCCAAATAGGCGAATTTTAAAAAAAAAGGACAACCCAGTCAGCAATCTGTACTGCTGACATGGCGTTGAATGGGAAGGTGAGATGGTAGTTTGACTTGGTAAAATAATTCCCTAGGTGAATTGGGTGGTGCCAAGTGGCACCTTGTTAGTGGTCCAAGTGGCAATTATTGTGTAGTTACATGTTTTTGTGGTGGCCAACCACGGGTTGACATGTGGCCCGGCCAGAGGCCACCATGTGGTAGCCCAGGAGACCACCAAAATGGTTTTATTGACTAGGCGAAGGCAATGGGATTCGAACCGTCGACCTCCCAAACAGAAACAAACATCATTAGCATTGCACCACAAGGTTGTTTCTTAACCATATCCATTGGCACATATATTTAATTTTTAATGTCGTGTGGTTTGGGGGGTCAGGCAGACTTAATTCTCCCCCATGTGAACATTGCTCTAATGGTCACACTAACTGCCACCGTTGATCTCCATTGCCTAACCGCCAACTCTTAACCACAAGGTCTCCGCCATGTGAACGCATCATCCAACATTTAAAGTGACCCTCGGAGGGAGGGGGCCAGCGTCGTGGGGTAGCCCCTGAGTGCATGGCCCCCCATATGACCATTCTTTTGGTTTTTAGGCCTTGGAAGTTAAATTAATCGTTCAACAAATCCACCCAAATTTCGGCAGATTTGGTGGTTCGTTAGTGTAAAGTGGGACGAATTTGTAGGATGATGCCAAATTTTGTGCAATTTGTAGAGTGAATAGTGGAGAAACTAGGGGAGGTCATAACTTCTCTATTTTTTGACCAAATTGGGTGTAAAAAGAGGCTAGGTATTCATTTTTGGATATTCTAAACTCATTGGAGTAGGTCTTAGGATCAAAAGAGCACTTCTAGATAGGATTTTTGCAGGTTGAAGTCTATGGGTGCCATCATCAAGCAAGGTGTTGAATTAGTTTATGGAGGAGTTTGAAGATGGAGATGACCTTGCAGGGGTTTTTCAGCCTCCATATGCTTTCTGCAACAACTATTACATCAGTGTTGTAGCTTTCATTCCTCTCTTCTCTATGTGTTTTGGATATGAGACTTGCTTGTGTACTTCAAGTAGATTGTAGTACTGTTGATGCTCTTTGAAGTTGGAGTATGGGGTCTTGGTTCAAGATGCCTTTGTTTGATTTACATGTTTGAATGTAGGTTAACATGTATATGGAGTGATAACTCTTGCAAAAGTTTGTTTCTTTGAAGGAGAAACTAACCATTCCATCTCTTGACACTTTATGTACTCTTCTTTTCTAAACATTGAGCATAATTAGAATGGGTCATGCCATTAGATATTATCCAAGGAGATGTAGCCTAGGAGGGGTGAAATCCTTTAACAATGGTTGGTTTATTAAATATTGATGTATGCTTCCATTCAGTGTTTTGATTTCAGGTTTAAAGTTTTTCATGAAATTAACATAAGAAAACACACATAAAAACTCACGTTTTTACTTGCTATTTTGGAGTACAAATCTCAAGAAAATTTTTGTACTCCGATGAGGATCTTAGCATAGAAAACTAATATTCCACATTTAGATCAAGTTGATATCAGAGCACTAGTTTTCTTTATGCAAGGAGGAATCAACTGTTGTTTGCAAGTGAAGGTGTTTTGAAGCTCAAGTGAGGAGAAGGTTTTGGAAAGGAGAGCAAGATTGTTACAATCTCTACCACTAGTTATACCTCAAGTTGCAGTATAATCTTCAAGAAAAGCATGTCCCAAGGAGGAGAGCCTACAAGAATGTCAAATGATGTGAAGGATTTTAGAAAGGATTTCTTAGACATGGAAGAAATGGTGAAAGTCCTCTATGAAGAGAGGAATACCAAATTGCAAGGTGAAAGCTCTAGACTTCCAAGAGGAGAATGTTCTCTAAGGGAAGAAGGTAACAATAATGTTGATAAACCACCATATTCTCCACAATATTCATGTTTTTCTACAACTCTTATGCAATATGCTAGTGTAGAAAGACCCTTGGAGAAGGAATATGGACAATTTTGTGCCTTTTGTCCACATGATGTGGAGGATGAGGTTTTATCAACACCCAAATTCAAGGAGCTGAAAGAAGAGAACCAAAGAGTCCAAGAGAACACATCTAGAATCAAAAGAGGGTTTGAAAACATATTTTTATCTCAATCAAAAGATGAGGAAAATGGTAAGCATTTACATGCTTCTTCTTTACATGAAAGTGTTGATGTAAATTCATTTGCAGCCTTTGAAAAACATAGTAAAGGCATTAGATCTAAGCTCTTGACCAAGATGGGTTACAAAGGATGAGGCCTTGGAGAGGCATTAAAAATCCAATTGAGGCAAGGGAGAGGCCTAAATATGAAGGCTTAGGCTATGTTGCAAAAGACGAATGGTCTTCTAGCAACAAATCATGGGTACATGTTCCTTTTTCCATAAGAGAGGACATGAGGAGGTAAGATGTTGGGATTTGTATCCATAATTGTTACCTGCTTGGTTCCTCAAGTATAAGGAGGACTTGAAGTGTAAAACATCTCCAAAGAGATATGAACAAGTTGAAGAAGAAATGAAGCTAAGTTCTTCTTGCCATGAAAGTTCCTCATGCAAGAAGCGTAAGCCAAAGGACAACGAAAAGAGGTATAATTTTCTTGTTAATTCAAATGCTTTTCATAATGGAAAGCAACATGATAATTTGATAACATGTTGAGGAATGTGTTTCCATGCACCTTTTTCATTTCATCTAACCATTGCGTAGATAAGTTCTATAAAAGGAAAGTTGTCATCACGAAGATTTTTATGTCTATTGGAATTGAGACCGAAAAAAGAAAATCTCATCCAAGGTTAAAGACATGTGTGCCAAGAGAAGCTCAAAAGAAAATTTTCACTCACTGCAATATCAGTGGGCATTGGGTCAAGAAGTGTTGGAAATTGTTTCCACAACTTAATCCTGACAAGGGCAAGCAAATTATGCATGCACCAGAAGATGAAGCGACAAAAGAAAAAGTGGCACACGATGTGACCATACCTGAAGTAGCTCCAGAAGGAGAAAAAGTTCAAATAGAGGATTCATTTGCCTCTCTAGGTAAGAAATGGGCAAACGTTTTGTTTAGATGAACTTTGTAAATATTTTTTTTTGCACTAGTTTCATATCCCCATAGTTGGGCAATTTGTAAAAGTGATGTTCATAAACAAATCACTTATATGCAAGTGTTTTCTTTGGCATTGTTATGCTAGTTTGGCTTGTTGATAGTCAATTTGAATGGGAAATTTGGAATTCAAAATTATTCCATCTTGTAAAATGCATTTCTATTTGTATTTTAAGAAAGCATTTTAAAACGGTTGTATGAGTAGTTGCAACACATTCAATATATTACAAATGTGTTAGGCACTGAAGTTATACAAGTATTCACTATGCGAAAACTTGTTTGGTTCATTTTTCAAAGTTTTTTTGGGATATTATCCTTGATAAGGATTTTGCAGAAGATCGCCATGGCAATTCTCCTTGGGAAGGATGTTGAGGTGGATGACCATAGCGACATGGACAAGCCTAGAAGAGCATTGAACTTGAATTCTTTGGTTGAGTTATATTTCAAGTTCATCTTGAGAAAGAGCCAAGACAAGTACAAGTCAAGGCACTACAATCATCGATTGGATTGATTTTGGAAAAGTGAAGGAACTCTACCTTTAAATGTTGAACAATTGAAAGTGAAATTTTGGGGACCAAAAGTTTTCAACGGGGAAGAGTGATCAGGAGCTCAAAATTTGCCAAAAAATCAAAGTTTTAATAATGTTATGGAATATGAATGACCACGTATATCTCATCATCCTAATTTTGGCGCAACTCATTTCACGGAAAATCGATATCATTTGCTCAAGATATCGTGTTCCGGTGATTTTTCCAAATAGGCGAATTTGAAAAAAAAAAGGGGTAGCCCAGTCAACGGTCTGTACTGCTGACATCGTGCTGACTGGGCAAGTAAGATGGCAGTTTGACTTGGTCAAAGCGTTACCTCAATGAATTGGATGGTGCCAAGTGGCACCTTGTTATTGGTCCAAGTGGTAAGTATTGTGTGGTTACGTGTTTTTGTGGTGGCCAACCACGAGCTGACACGTAGCCCAGCCGGAGGCCGCCACATGGAAACTCGGGAGGCCACCGAAATGGTTGTATCGACCGGGAAAAGGCAACAGGACTCAAACCGCCGAGCTCCCAAAAAGTAACAAACATTTTTACCATTGCACCGCGAGGTTTTTTATTAACCATATACATTGGCACATATATTTAAGTTTTAATGCCACACGGTTTGGGGGGCCGGGTGGACTTAACCGCCCCCCATGTGAACACTGTGTCGATAGTCATGCTAACCACTAACTTAACCGCCATCGCTGACCACCATTTCCTAACCACCAACATCTAACCGCGAGCTCTCCGCCATGTGAACACATCCACTAACATTTAATGTGACCGCTAGAGAGAGGGGGCCAGCGTCGGGGACTAGCCTAAGGGCGTATGGCCCCCCATATGACCATTCTTTTTGTTTTTAGGCCTCAATAGCTAAATTAACCATTTGACACCATCCACCCTAATTTCAGTGGATTTGGTGGCCCGTTAGTGGAAAATGGGGTGAATTTGTAGGATAATGTCGGATTTCGTGCAATTTGTAAAGCAAATAGTGGAGAAACTAGGAGAGGTCATTACTTCTCCAGTTTTCAACCAAATTGGGTACAAAAAGAAGCTAGGCAGCCATTTTTGGATATTCTTGACTCATTGGAGTAGGTCTTAGAATCAAAGGAGCCCTTCTAGATAGTTTTTTGTAGGTTGAAGTCTATAGCTGCCATGGTCAACCAGGGTGTTGAATCAGTTTATGGAGGAGTTTGAAGATGGAGATGACCTTGCAGGGGTTTTTCAGCCTCCATGTGCTTTCTGTAATAGCTATTGCATCAGTGTTGTAGCTTTTATTCCTCTCTTATCTATGTGTTTTGGAGAAGAGACTCGTTTATGTATTTCAAGTGGACTTTAGTACTATTGATGCTCTTTGAAGTTGGAGTATGGGGTCTTGGTGCAAGATGCCTTTATTTGTTGAAAGTTTACATGTTTGGCTGTCGGTTAACATGTATATGGAGTCATAACTCTTGCAAAAGTTTGTTTCTTTGAAGGATAAACTAACCATTCCATTTTTCAACACTTTATGTACTCTTCTTTTCTAAACATTGAGCATAATGAGAAGGGGTCATGCCATTAGAGCTGATCCAAGCAGATGTAGCCCAGATTGGGTGAACTCCTTTAACAATGTCTGGTGTATTACTGATTGATGCATTCTTCCATTCAATGTCCTGATTTCGTGTTTAAAGTTTTTCATGAAATTAACATAAGAAAACACACATAAAAACTCATGTTTTTACTTGCTATTTTGGAGTACAAACCTCTAGCACATTTTTGTGTTCTGATGAGGATCTTAGCATAGAAAAATAATATTCCACATTTAGATCAACCCAAGGGTCACACATGGAATTTGGAAAGTCACTAGGAAGTCCTAGACTCATGTAGGATCTCAAAGGTCACATAGAATCTCAAAAGTCACTTGGGAGCTCAAGAGTCATGAGGGAGGTCAAGAGTTACATGGGAGGTGGAGAGTCACCTAATTTGTTATAAATGAACCCTCGTAGCTCAAGAAAAGGAATTTTCACCTTGTTTTCTTTAGCTTGGCATATGAGAGAATGTCATTCTTTCAATAAGAAATTAGTGGCTTAATGTTCCACTATTGGAGCTAGTGTTGCATCATTGTAATTGTGCATCTTAGAACATTCACTTAATATATGAAGCTCTCAGATCCGACGCACTTTCATGTAGGTATCATGGATGTTGTAAGACTATTCTTCTAATTTTTGTGGTATATGTTTGTGTTCATACATACTAAATAAAACAAACTATTTCATTGGATTTGGTATGCATCTTGTTGAATGTGCAATGTTACTTGCTTTTATGATCGTTATTACATTGTGAACTATTTTGTAGGTTACTTAATGCTTCTTCCTATGCTTGTGTGTGTCTTTATTAGAATGGTACTATTACTTTTCTTCTAAAGACTCACTTTTTCTCTTCCCATTCATGAAAGTACTTTATACACATTATAATTGTATGCTTCATAGTGTCAAATTACTTACTCCCTTATGTGTTTTATTATAGTGAAGGAAAACCTTTAAGTTATGGTAGCCAGACCTATTATCTAGATGGGGCTCCTACTCCAAACAGTGCGAGATCTAGTTGGGACTTCATACAGAGGAGGCCCCCTACTGTCAGCGGTCTCCAGTACTGTCACCAAATTTGATGCTAGAAGGAGGGCCAGATGACAAATTGAGCCCATTGAGTTTGTTTTGAATCTTCAACTTGAAATTACTCATTTCCAAATATTAATCCCGGGCTTTTTCAAGAATGTCAAACTTTCAATCCCTGTGGAACTAATAGATGACTTGTCACATCTTTAAGTTTGATAGTGAGGGTAAAACATATATTCTAGAGCATACACTTTTTATTCTCAAATTTTGTGATTTTCATGAAATAAATTGTGAAGAGGTTCCTTGTACACTTTTTAACCTCACACTTGAAAGTTGAGTTAAGCAGTGGTGTCAAACCTCACCAGACACTTCCATTCACTCGTTCGAAAAAATATTCAAGGACCTTCATTGAGCCTTTAATAGGTATAATTATCAATATGTTTATAAAAGGATTAATCAACTTAGAATGAAACTTGACGCATCAGTAGAGGAATTTGTTGATACATTTCTTCACCTATGTTATGAGTCTCCTGAAGAAGATGTGGATTGGGATTTATTTAATGAAAAAATTCAATGTTTGGTCTAGATATCTTTTAAACCATTTGAATTTGAATCCTTTTATGATTTTACTCTTCCAAATTTTCTTGATCGTGAGGCACCCCAACCTTCACATGAGGAATCTACTTCCCCTTTTGTTCCTTTTCCTCCTCATGTTTTATTACCAAACAAGGTGGTCTCTCATGCTCATGTTGAAGTTGGGAAATCATAAAATCAAATTATTGATCCACCTTTTTCTATTTTCCATGATTAATATATTATCCGGGAAAACTTTGAATGTTCCAATAAATACATGGAGCCTAAGGTGAAGGTTGATCCCTTGATTTCCTCGAGATCACATCAATGTACATAATATAAACCTTGAATCTGATATCATCAAAATAATATTCAAGGAATAGCTTCCATCATCTACAATCTACATCTTAAGGATCTCTGCACCTTGATTTTCTTGATCAATTCACTCCACCAGCAGGATCTTCAGATAATGAATCTAGAGAGAGAAAGAGAGAGAGAGAGAGAGAGAGGATTTCTATTTGTTTAAGGAAGGTTTTCTTATGAGAACTTCTTCTTCAGCTCACTATCCCCTGTTCGCTACCGCTCATAATGAATTAACTAGTGATGAAAATATGGCATGCTATTTGATTTCACAATCTAATGAGAAAAAAATTAAATTCACACAAGGACATATGATGTGGCAAAAAACAATGAAATCATTAAGCTTCAATTCCATGCCCTACAATTTTCAGTCTTGAATGAGGATAATTCTTCAAGTTAGGTTTCTCATGGATTTTCTTTGATTTATAGATACACAATCAGAAGTACCTTATGACTTGAGTAATTTGTTTCTTGAGGTTTAAAAATATGATCAAACCAATTATGTAGACGAGTTCCATCTGGATAATATTTTTCCTGTTGCAATAACTGATAATAGATGTCCACATACAATTCACGATTTGAATTAGCTCTCAAAATATAATTATTCAACATTTTAAAGTTCAGGGACTTGTCAAGTACTTGAGGCACTTCAAATCCCATTTATGGTTATGTCAGATTCTCATAATCCTGATGAGATCCTTAAACTAGATCAAATCTATATTTTCTTTCATAATTCTTTTCTCTGCATTTTTTCACTAGATGTAAACTCGTTCTTGAAATATTTTTGGCATTTCCAAGAAATTATTCCTAATTTTAAAGATTGAACTTCTCATCGAATATAGGCTTTTGTTTCGGTTAATTCATCTTTGTGAAAGCCTCTTATATTAAACCCATGATTGGAATGTATATCTTTCATAGATGCACAAAGCTATGAATCCTATATTCCTAATTATCAAGATAAATATTATCATTCACCGAAGGATTCATATATGTTAAGTGCTTCTATGAGCAATCAACTCCTAATATTTCTCGTGAATGTTATGAAGCTTATCATTTTATTTCTAGCACAAATTTTCCTCTTGAATGTTAGTGAATGCTTGAGTTATTTGGTGAATCAAAATCCTCATCTTCACATATTGCCCAAGTTGATATAATGATTAAATATGATTTGACACATGTTAATTTGTTGTCATCCTTTTTCTCATTATTCTTTGTATCCTGACTAGTTTCTTGGATTTGTTATACCACCATTCATTTTAAATTCTTTTGATTTTTGTGTTGCTGGTTTAGTTTGTAATCAAACACAAGGTAATGATTTTTTGTACTTAGCATGCGAGGAGAATGATTCCATTATTCAAATCATTTGTAAAATTTCTTAGATCGGTCTATCTCTATTTTTGAATAATGGAGAATCTTATGCATTAACTGTTCCATTTGATCATAACACTAGCCTTAACAGTTATATTTCAATTAACCATTGTCCCACAAGTGTATCTGATGATAATTGTTTTACATTTTTTGATCACATCAAGGCCATAATTCTTATGATTTGTCATTTCACTACTTATATGTTTGTCAAGAAGTTGAGGCACTTCAAATTTCTCTAATGGTTATGTTAGGTCCACAAAATCTTGACAAAATTTCTCGACAGGATCATATGAAATTTCCCTCACAATATTCTCTTTATAATTCAATTGAGTTGATTGAAAGTTCATTTTCTCATAAGTTTTAAGGTTATCAAATGGGTTGTTTTGAATTCTATGATTGAATCACAGATTGGCTAGCAAAATATTACTTAGCAATATATGTCGTTAATAATGAGTTTCAATGTTAACTAATGTTTTAAGAATGAAAACACCAACGAATGTACAATTGAAGACTAGTTAAAAGAAGCATGTATGGCACACTTTTCTACCAGTAGGAAATACCTTCAAAAAAGTCTGCAGGCTATTCAGGTACATATTTTTATTTTTTTCACATTGTTTCATCATGGTGTTATTGTCCATATCCTTCTTCTTGTAGGTCGGGAGAATCTCTTGTGGCTATATTGGAAATTTGATTTCACATGATACTGACCTTCTAGTTAGATAGATTAGGGTTTAGATTTAGTTGCATTATAGTTACTTTTGAATCGAATTACAATACTTTTGTGCACCCTCATTCTCTTTTGTTTTTTGTTCCTCGCATTATCTTTACAAGTATTTATGTTTGACTTTGCTCTCTTGTTCTCTTCAGTTTTATGTCATGTTAATTTTATTTTGTCTCTTTGTACATGTTTTGTTTTATTAAGATTGTGTATGAAAGTTGCTTTTTTTGGCTCTAAGGAAATGTAGTGAGAGGCTAAAATGGCATTGTGACATCTAACAATGCTTGGTTAACCTTTAGTCCCCTTATTTGTTTGCATCTAAATATATTTTAAGGTTAATGATGCACATACGGAAAATATGTTTCATCTTAAATGAAAGCCTTAGCAGATCTATGATGCTTGTTTCTATATTAGGATATCCATTCCTTGAATCAACCATTTATATTGATCAGTTGTAAACATGTCAACTCATTCAAGTAGAGGTGGGAAAGGAGAAAACCTAAGCAAGAAAAGCAATTCTAGAGGTATGTATATAAGAGTCTTTGAAAAACAAGGAACAACCTCTCTTTATTTTTGAATAAGTCAGGATCCCTCTTCTGCCCTTGGCAAAACAAATTTCAATAAAATGCCAATGTGCATAAAGTGTAAAATAAACAAAGGAAATAAGATAAAGGCTTCCTGTGCAGAGGGATGAAGCAACCAAATTCATTGAGGTATTGAACAGGGTCCCTGGCAGTGAAGAAATTCTTGTTATTCCTTGAAGTGACTTCGTCAGGGTACTGAATAGGCCCACTGGAAGAAAATAAACAATAGAGATGACACTAAAACTCTGAATATCTTAAACTTGTGGAACTCATATATTCCTACTCCCTAATCAAAACAATTGAAGTCTGACTAGTCTTGTGAAGTGCGTTAAGCTAACAAGAGGAATAGAAGAGACTACACCTTTAACCAGGTTAAGTAAAGAATCTAGGGTGATCAATTGGATGAGACAATAATTTATGAAGGCTAAACCTTGTGCATAATGTTAGACCTAAAAAAAGAATTTGGGATTCTTCCATTGTGTCACAAAGTGTTGTCGTTGCTACAATACCCTCCAAATTTTGCTTACATTCAAATTTTGGAGCCTCCTTATGATCATGCCATCTGTTACACATCATTTTTTCACATTAGGAAAATGAGCATTGGTTTGGATCTCTCGTTATCGACAAATGTGTCCCGAAGCATTCCCCAGGAAAGTTTGAAACTAAATCATCGCAAAGAAAGTAGAATTTCTAGATCTCGTGGTACAAAACCTTGATGTTGGCTATATTAGTGATTTCCTAGCTAATTTCTATGCATACGCACATAAGTATGCACTGTCTTACACTATGACTTGCAAACATGACTTGAATAATGTAAAAAAAAGTAAAGTCTATAAGGTTTGTTGGTAGAATCCTTCCCAACCAACAAGCTTCGAATGAGTGCCTATTCAGTACTAATCCCTCCCATCATGGAGCAACTCCCCTTCCTTTGTGGAACCTCTATCCCAATAATAGTGGATCTCATCCCTTGGAGAATGGATCCAAAACTTGCCACTCTTGGCCTATAAAGCTACTACAGGTCTAAGGATTGGGATAAGACTGTTGAAAGTAGGTTTATGTTGTTGAGATTAGGTTGGAAGGGTTTTCTTGCAAGGGAGAGGGTTGGAGATTGTAGAAGGGACTTGCAACATTAAGGCTATATGGTGTTAAGGCTTTTCTCCAGTTTTATGAATATAAAATCAATTGTTCTTTCTCAATTACATCTTCATTGATTTCATTTGTAGGATTCCTTGATCACCTACATGGATTTTGGTTGCATATTGATTATTTTCGATATATAATTGGTTAATTAGTCCATTTATCTCTTTTATTATATGTTGCATGTTTTTATCTCTTGTTTGTCTCTGCCTTTGCATATCTCTTTCAAGATGGTATGGATAAGTTGTCAAGAGTGACAAGAGGACATCTAGAGCATCGTGGAGTGAATGGTCAAAAGCATTGAGGGACGTCATCAATAATAACATCAAATTGGTAAGAGGCCTCTATAATTCTATTTGCTTTATGTCAATTAGAGTCTAGGGAAAGGTAACATTTTTTTATTTTTTGTATTTTATTTTTTTTCAATAGGGTTCTTTGAAGTCTAGGGAGACTGCTCTTGTTTCCAAGAGGGATTTGTCCACATAACAAATTGGTGACTCCACTAGGAATCTTCTCAATATCTATTAGTTTTCCTTGTTTAACCTTTTCAACTTGTTGCACAAGCCTTCTTACGGTGTCTGGAAATATTAGAAATTTGGATTTTGGGTTGGATTTGATTTATTTTTATTCTTTCCTGAATTTTCCATTTGTGCACACTTTTACTTTAGGCACAATGCGCACTTCTGCGTATATTCCCTTTAGCAACAGATCGTATACGCACTAGTTTATTCCAGAGACTAAGCACATGCCTGGGACTTTTTAAAAACTCAGTTTTATCCTCTTGAAATCCAAACTTTTGATTTTTTCCTATGGTTTCACACTTGTTTTCACCTCCTATGAGTGATTGTCAGTTTGACAGAGTGTTATGAAGAGTTTTACTTGTTATTATCTTCTTTTTGCAAACTAGGGTAAGGTCTTCTCCTATCAATGGTCGATTTATCAAAATATAGTTTTGTTAGTCTGGTTTTCTTGACTGTCTATCTTTCTTTTATCGGTTACATCAGATTTTGAGTCTAGTTTTCTCTTTTGTGAAAGTTTGGTTGCGTGTCAAAATCAACAGTGGGCAAGATTAGGTATTGTTTGTGAAAAATAATTCATGTACCTATTTCGAAATGGAAAATCATTTTTATTTCTATTGTTGAAGTTTTCATGAGCTGTACTTTTGTTGCAAGTAAATTCATGGCATTCCATTAAAGAAAAATCATTTTTATTCATCATTGGTTTCTTGTTGCATTTTTCGAATTTCTGAGTGCTTGTATGAAAAGAGAAATTTTTGTTTACCTGTGTTATTGAGAAAAGTGAAAATTTGAAATTATTTTCAATATTCAGGCGATTTGAAATTGTTTATTTGCATTTTAGGAAAAAATTTATAGTGGGGTCTAGAATTTTTTCTTATATTTCAGTTGAAAAAGTGAAAGAATCCTTGCTTTAGATAGATTTTCATTGAAACAAAAGATCGTATCATCATTTTTTATTGCATTAGGATTGCGTCAAGTCATAATTTCATCAATTTTGACATCCATTATCTTTGTGTAACAACACCTATTAAAATCAATGCTAATTAAAATCAATCTAGAAATTTTTATTCTTAAGGATGTTTTCCACCTACAATAGATTAAGCTGTAGGGATTTGGAATAGGGAAGTGAGTAAACTTTTCAAAGCTACAAACAAACACTAGAATCTTGCGATAGGGAGATAAATTCAGTTATTTCAATTTTTCTCTGGGAATATCCCCTTACAAAGGAGTCAAGCACGAGATCATAGCAAACCAGGTGAAGTGATCATAACCACTTCATTGGCTATGGTCTAGTGATTTACATATATTACAACGATGTCGAAAGGTACTTGGGGTCACTTGAAAGTAAACCTCCAATTAACCATGTTGAGGAGCTTTCAAGGGGATTGAGCTTTGTTGCTCTGCCCTTGCATGTATGTCCAATATACGAATGTCCCCCTAGGTAGAATTGTTGTAGATGGTAACCTTAGCGACCATAATACTAGGGCTATTACCTGAGGTGACGGCAGAGGGAAGGTCTTGTTGTACCTAGATCAGACGTTGACTAGACTCACTTGGAAATTTTGGAGGGTAATATTTGCTCGAGATGGCATAAGTGAATTTACTTGCACCAGATTGTTTCATTAAGTAGGTTGTCAGTGTCACTGGTTCCACTCACTCATATATACAACCAATTTTTACTTTGATTTTTGTGGCGTTGGATTTCATTACCAACTAGTGATTTCGTTGTGAAAAGCTTGTTTACATGGTTTGAATCCTTAAATTTTTTAGCGTGTGTTAATTGTTTGTTTTTACATTTTAGAAACCCTAGGATTGGATTGTGAATATTGTTTAATTTTGTGGTAAATTTTAATCCTAGATGAATCACCAAGGAAGCCATGTAGAATGCAAGATGAACCTCCTGAATACACACCAGGTCAGTTGGAAAAGATAAAAAATGAAAGTTCTAAGTCAGCAAGATCAAAATCCTCAAAAGAACCTGAAACATCAACAATTTTACGGTATGAGAAAGTAGAAATCGAAGTGAATCCAATGCAAGAAGTAGAATCAAGCTTAGCTTACCCTGGTCTAGAGATTACCGAAGTAGTTCACGTAGAATCTAACACTAGTAAAGTTTCAAATATTGAACTTACCGAACCAGACATAGAACATCATGAATCTAAAGTTTCTCAACCCGAATCACCTTCAATTGTTTTAGCTCCTACTCCTGAGCCACCTTCACCTCGAAGGAAGCTTCTAGTTACAACTGAATTACCTCATGGGTTAATTAGCATTGAAGATGTTATCGAAGAAAAAAAGACATCTCATTCTCCATTTACCGGTACTAAAACGTTTGACCTGAGAGTTCCTTTCTCTCCTTTCTGACTTGACCCTTGGTATTCTACCACTTTGAGTTTTTAGGTCAAAATTTGTTACTGCCACACCTTCCTTTTTATTAACTAGAAATAACTATGTCAGAATTCCTATTGGGAGCGAACCTATTAATTCGTCCATGTTTACCAGCTCCGTGGAATCACTATTATATGGTGATCTGTTAGTTCCTCCTGGATACTAGTCACTTACTGGGACTTTTTCAGGAGCTTCTTCTTCTCCCCAACCTTCTACCTGGTAATTTGGTTTATCTACATCTATTATTCAGAGCATGACCTCCATGCGTGAGGTGCTTATGGCATTAGATCGATAAATTTACATGCTTCTGGTATTTCTAGTAACCATCAAGTAACCCTGACTGGCATTTATTACCATCTTGGGGGGAAACCACCTTATCCTCCACCTAGAGGACAACCTATTGTTGGGGTCAACCTTTTACCGAAACTTATGGTGAGATAGCTCATCCCTGTCTAGGTCAACCTGCACCTGTAAATAAACCTTTACTTGGTGCTCCTTATCCTGGGACGATCACTATTTGGAATCCTACTTTAATAAAAAGTATGGTCCAGGTGCTCCACAAGTGTTGCTTTATCAACCTGTTCAACCAAATGGATAAACTATAACTCAAATACATGTTCCAGATATTGTCATACCTATCTAACTGTCTATTCAGGGGATTCCTCAAATAATTTTCCAACAACCTGTCCAGGGAATTCCTCAAACACTTGTTTAACAACCAATTCAAAGACTTATTCAGATTTCACCATAGACCCCTATTCAAACACCTGTTTCGCAGTTGGTTCCAAGTTTTTCTCATACGCCTATTCCAGGAGTATTTCAAACAATCGTTGTAGTAACCCCTCAAATATATGTTCCTCAAACTACTCAAACAATTCTATGAGCTTCTTCTTATCAAACTATTCCTATAATCGAGTCTATACCACAGATTCACTTCGAGCAACCCATAGTAGGAACAGTGCAAACACCCTTTCAAGGTCAAGCTTTCCAAACCCACTTTTTCAAGGTCAAGCTTACCAGGTTCCACCTTTTCAAGCACAAGTTTTTCAAAGTCCACCTTTCCAAGGTCAAACTTTCCAAAACCCACCTTTCCAAGGTCAAATCATTCAAAATGAACCTGTTCAAAATCAATTTGTTCAATGTCAACCTTTACAAGCTCAACCTATAGAGGGGAAATATTACTTATGTCAAATGGGTCAAGTTCAAGTTTTTCAGAGTCAACCGTACCCTGGTCGTATTTATCAAGTCCCTGTTCAACCTCAACCCGGTATGGTTCACCTGGTTAGATTAGTGGAATTCCCATTCTAACTGCACAGACTATTCCAGGATATTAAGGGTATCATCTTTTAGGGGTTGGTCTTATCCCGCAAGATTTTCAATCTTTACCACAATACCCTAACTGACAGTTACTATTTATTACAACCCCAGATCTACCAGATTTATCCCAGTTAACAAACGATCCTATTTATTATTATCCTTATTGGTTGGTGATTCCTACCAAGTTACCGAGTGACATAACCAAATTTGAAGGCAAATCAGGAGAAGATCCATCCAATCATGTGATGACATATCATCTTTGGTGTGCATCGAATTCTATAATCGATGATTCCATCCGTCCTCACCTTTTCCAACGAACTTTAACCTGTTTTGCAACCAAATGGTACATTGAGTTACCTCGTACTTCTTTCCATAACTTTAACTCCCTAGAAACTATGGTTGTAACCCACTTTCAGTTATTGATCTGTTATGATACTAGTACTAAACTATTGAATTCATTAAAATAATCAAGATCGACTCACATTTCTAATAATATCCATGAATGGAGACGTAGACATCGTTTAGTCAAAGTTTTCATTCCATATCAGATTTTAGCTTAGTGGTTTACAAAGTCACTTCTTCTCGTTATCACAGATGATGTTTCCAAGGGAGGTGTTGTTATGAAAGAGCAGGTAATTTCTTGTTCCTAGTACTTATACTTAGTCTACACTCAATCTGGCACTCTGTACGAAATAATCTCGAATTTACGTGCCCTATAGGTGACCCAATCATTACCTCTCCTACAAGCTCAAGATCTAATTTCATTGATGGAATTATAGGTTTTGTTAGCCAGTCATCTAAGGGGAAAAAAATTCTAAAAATAATCAGACTTTGGCCATACAAGATACACCATCTAAAAGCCTCCCTCCGGAAACTATTTCCAAAATCAATGTTGTAGAATCATCTACCGACAAGATGAAATCAACCAGACGTAAAAAGAAGGGGAAAGGTAAATCGAAACAAAATTCTTCTTGGAAGGAGAAACCTACTAAAACTGAGCCTACTAATGAAAAATGAAAACCTCGCCATCCTTGCCTTATTTGCAATGAGGATCTCTATATGAAGGAATTCCCACATCGGGAAAAGGTTTCTAAATTCATTAAAGGCTCTCAAACTCCCGTTATTCTGAAGGATCCATTTCCTCTCTCAAGATAGAAAAATGGTTTTTCATAACACTTATTCCTCTTCAGCATCACAAGATATCATGATGGTGTCTTTGCAAGAAGTTATGGTAGCTATGCGATTGAAACATTACAGGTCTAAGTGTCCTATTGACAATGGAAATGAGGCGAGTTCATCTAGTCAACCTTCCAATTCAATTCCTCCTTATCCTTCTAAACCATTACAGATTGAGAAACCAAATACTAACAAGATGATCTGAGTGCCTCACAAAGGTGTACTTCGGAAATCAACTTTCAATCTACATGCTAGAGCTGAAAAAAATTACAACATTATGGCTATGTCTCCTTCCACAATGTCAGCTCTGGAGGTGCTACAAACATGCTCGGAAAAGTGAAACATTTTAATGTCAGCCATAGGAGCTATTGATCTATAGGATTATAACCTAATTATCTTTGATCTTGAGAGTCATATCATGAGACTCCCTCATCAAATGGCATTCCATATTCTAGTTTTTGTTAAAACATTACGAGTATTTCACACAGTTTTTGACGAAGGAGATTCTGCACGCATTATGTCAATTTCTTGTTGGAAAGATTTAGGTTCTCCAACCAACAATCAGTCACCTACCACTCTGAAATCCTTTGATGGAAGAGGCTTTCATCCATATGGGATCCTAAACGATTTTCCCATAGAGCTAGAGGGAAAAATGGTTGCGATCAAAGTTGAAGTTGTTGATGCTATGCTTGATTACAACGTTTTTCTTAGTCAAAGTTGGACCTACGCTATGTCAGCAGTGGTCTCGTCGTTGTTTCGAATGATACAATTTCCTCACAAAGGGAAAATTTTCAAAGTAGACCAGTTGTCTTACTACACTTCAGACCCTAACTCTATGGGTAGCATACCTTTTGTCAGAAAAATGACAACTCTTTATGAAGATATTGATGTTCGTTTACTCAAAGACTCATCATTGATGGGAAATTTTGCGCTGCCTCCATCAAACTTTCCTTCTAATTTTGTCGAGGTTAACATGATTGCATCAAGAACTATGGAATCTTCTAATCTATGGATAATGCGTTTAGAGTTTGAATTATCCTCTTATGGAAATGAGATACCTTGAATCCATTTTAAGTTGACTTATTTGGCAATACAATCATTTTCTGACCCGCCATCTTCTCATATTGATCAAGTGGATACGATCAATGATAATTATTCTCTTTTACCTTGGTTAGAACCATTTTCACTCTCTGATCCTTTCAACTGTACATTTCCGACTGATGAAAGCATCATGGAGGTTATGACTTCAGATGAAATGCCTTGTAATGATCACCATCATCATTCATCTTTTCTACCTGACCCTGATAAAATTGAGAATGATGCTTCAAACTTGTTTTCACCAAAGATAGTAAATAGTCCAAAATCACCCATTTTAAAATTTCAAGCTGAAGCTAAAAGGAATTTGGGTAATATATTTGCAATGAATACCATTGACATCTCAGTTAAAACATGAATTGTTGAAAATAATCGTATAGGTGCCTCATGCTCAATCGAAGAAAATCGAACATATAAAGCCCTATTTAAGAATTTTGAGACTTTTTTCCCTGCTCCTATGAGGAAATGCCAGGAATTGACCCAAGCATTTTAGTACACGAAATTAAGGCTTACCCATATGCCAAACCTATCAGACAATGAGTACGTCTGGAGCATCCATAAAAAGTTGTTGCAATTAAAGCTGAGGTCGAGAAACTGCTCAAAGCATGATTCATCTACCCAATTCCCTTAACTGATTTTGTGTCCAATATCGTAATTGGTAACAAGAAATAGAGAACCATCAGAGTATGTGTTGATTATAGTGATATCAATAAGGCTTGTTCAAAAGATAATTATCCTACTCCCTATATCATTCAAATCATCAATGAATGTGTTGGAAATGAAACGTTTTCATTTATGGATAGATTTCTGGCTATAATCAAATCAACATAATCCCAGCTAATAATAAAAAAATCCACGTTCATGCAAGAATTTTTCTTATCGAAAACTCCCATTTGGTTTGAAGAATGTCGGTGCAACTTTTCAACGGGAAATGTCTTATGCATTTCACGATATCAAGCATATTATGCAGCCTTATTTAGATGACTAGCCAACTCACTACTTGAGACGGGAAGAGCATCCAATGCATCTGAGAGAAATATTTATTAGATGTCATCATTACAATATTCTCTTGAATCCACATAAGTGTGTTTCCTGTGTGCAATCTGGTCAATTTCTAGGATTTGTCATTTCAAAGGAATGAATTTGTGTTGATCCGTTAAAGGTTGAAGCTATTCTAAATTTTCCCCCTCCTTCCAATCTTCGCCAACTCCAAAATTTTCAAGGGAAATCAAACTTTCTATGTCGATTTATCCTGAAATACGCAGAGGTGACTAAAGGTTTTACTCGACTTTTGAAAACAGGCATCTCATTTATCTGGGATGGCCCAAACAACCTTTGATGCAATTAAATATGCGTTGACCCATACACTGTTGTTTCATCCTCTTGATTATCACCGATACTACTTTTTATACTTAGACGCATCTAATGCCACCATTGGCATGGTTCTAGTTCAAGAAGACAAATCGAATGAAGAGAATGTGATATATTACTTAAGTCATAATTTGACCAAAACTAAATAGAAATATGCACATGTGGAGAAATTGGCCTTGACCGTTGTTCAAGTTGTCCAACGTTTCTGCCACTACATTTTATTGCGCAAAACTATTGTGATTTTTTATTGCAACCCCATGATTTACATTTTTACCAGACAATTGTTGGGGGAAATTATTCCAAACGAATAGTCATCCTACATGAATTCGAATTCATTAAATCCAAATCTAAGAAATAATTTGTATTTGTTAAGCTATTGTGTGACTTTCCCCATACTGAAATTGAAAAAGTGGTAGAGGATTCTCTTCTAGACGAATCTCTCTTTCTAATTAGTACTTTACATCCCTGGTATGGAGATATCATCATTTATCTTTAGACCCAGACATTTCAGCCATAAATGAGTAGAACTAATTGTCTTCTTATCCGGTATCAATTCCAGCAATAAAATATTGTTGGCGATACACTTTATCATCGTGGTGCCGATTCTATTTTCCAACGATGTTTAACTCACGAAGAAGTTGAAAAGGCATTAAAAGAGTACCTTTCTGGAGCTTGTGGCGGTCATATGTCATGGTTTTCCACTGCTCAAAAGATCTTTCTTGCAGGGTACTTCTGGCCTTCCATGTTCAAAGATTGTATAACTGTTGTCCAAGAATGCCATAATTATCAAATATATGATCAAAAAATGCATGCACATCCAACTCCTCTTCACCCAAACTTTGTTGTCTATCCTTTCACTGAATGGGGCATTGAATTTCTTACATGTAACCCTCACATTATTCTTGTAGTAGATTATTTTACAAAATGGGTTCAGGTGATGCCTACATAAAAGGATGACGGTGAAACAACATTCGTTTTTGTGTTCAATCGTGTAATTGATCGATTCTAAGTACCACAAGCTATCATCACGGACCATGGCAACCATTTTTGAAACTATATGATGACCGATCTTACCACGAAGCTAGGTATGTGTCATGGCAGTTTTACCACATATTACCCACAGGAAAATGGCCAAGTGGAATTCGTTAACAATGTTTTAACCACCATGATTAAACAGATTATCAGGATTCTCATCTAATTTTTTATCCATCCTTGTGGGCATACCGCAGTACAACAAAAACTTCAATTGGTTTTACAATTTTCCATCTTGTCTATGACATGGAAACATATCTACCAATTGAATGCGAGATACCGTCTTTGAAACTGGAAATTGAATTATTACCAGCTACTTCTGTTGAAGAGGAACGCTTCTATTACTTAGCACGTCTCAATGAGACTCACCATGATGTTGCATTAGCTAGCAAGGCCCAAAAGAAATGAGTTAAAGCACAGTATGATCATAATGTCAAACCACATTCATATGCAAGGTGATTAGTATTGGCTTATGATTAAGAGCACGATAAGTTAGGTGATGGTAAATTCAAGCCTATGTGGTATGGCCCTTATATTGTAAAATGTACACTGGCAAAACAGACCTATGAACTAGTGGATTATGATGAAATTCCTTTGGGAAAGCCCAGAAATGGTCCTTACCTAAATATATATTATGCTTAGATTTTTTGGTGAAACATTTATATATTATCGTACCATAGTTTATGTGTGACAATTTTTGTGATTTTTCTGCTACTTCTTCTGCTATTATTGTGTTTCAATTGATTTGTAGATGTCAACATTCCCTAAAACTTACATTGTCTTCATTGATGGCACTAGTCTAGTACTCGGAATTCGTCTTCCGCAACCTGGGTCATTTATTCGCCCATAGACAAGTTAGTTTCTATTCATGGGATATGCCTCAGTCAAACAACAAACAATATTGCAGAATATAGCACAGTGATTGAGCTATTATCTGATGCCATTTCATTTGGAATTCATCGATTGATCGTTAGGTTAGATTCACAACTCGAAGTATTACATTTGAATGGTTTTTATTCAGTTAGAAGTGCTTCCATGCTAAGGATGTTTTTGCGGGCTCATCTATTGGAAAGAGAATTTGAATATATTGAGTATCAACATATTCTGAGAAATTTAAAGACATTAATAGATGCATTAGCTAATTATGTGTTAAATTGGCACTTGTAAAACATTTGTAAAGAAATCAATGCAATATTCATTCACATATTGTACAATAGAAACAAAAATAGAAGTAGTGGTTTTCATTAGATAAAAGTCTGTAAATAATATGGCTTTTACAAAAAAATGTTATCCAAGGATATGAGGCAATGTGGCCTTTATTTTCTGAACATGTCGATACATAATAAAAAATTAAAAAAAAAAAAATCTAGCCCTTAGACTAGTCACTATGCATGATGATGATCATGGCATCATATAATAACATGTGCTACTTGTTGTAGAAAATGGCTAATAGGACCAAGAACTCCTACACTGTGCCTCTGGTAACGGAGAGGCATATCATCTATAGCAACACCTGGAATTTCCAAAGTCAACCTCTCAAGGTTGTGCTCTATCTCTGTCAGTATCTATGTCGCCTCAGGGTTCTGTACCATGGGAGAAATTGGCTTTTCACCATGCCGTTCATATCTACGTAATCCAATTAGTCTCACTAGGGCCACATTTGCATGATCATTTCAGATAATTAGCTTTGGATGCCAAAACTAACAAAAAAAATGGAAATTTTCAAAACTCAACCAAAATCTGATGTTTTTCCTATAGCACCCCACTACATCCCAGGAGGCAATCGCATGTTTGGATCTCCTGTGTAGTCCATCCCTGCATACGGGAAATCTTCGATCTTGATGATCTGGTTTTCCAACCACTCGAAGAAGTCAGGGGTAAATCTAATTGTTGGACCTTCGCCACCTCCATGGTCTGTCATAAGTGTAACCCATTTCAACATGTGTGGGTCATGAGGCCCTCCTCTCTCTTCATATACCTTTGGAGCTAAAATAGGAATATGCTCCAAAGAAAACGAGATAACGAAGGCACCATACCCAAAGTTTTTGTTTTTGCTTGTTTTGACCTTGGTTAGTTTCCCCTTTAGATTGGAAACTACAACCTCACTCTAGTTAAAAATGGTACCCTAAAAGCAATATACAGCGATATGCATCTGAGCCTTCTTGAGAAAATGCAAAGTTGCACTAACACACAACCATGAAACAGTGAACCCAATGGCTTTTAAATGAATTTTTTCAATGGTTTTGATGTCAATCTTAACATCTTTGAGAGCTAATCCATCGGTACAATGTTGTATCAAATAGGTAGCATTGGTTTCGCCACCTTGCCTATGACCATACAGGGTTATTTCCTCCCCATGTTGTGGAAGTCTACTCAAGAAGTAAATGTCATCAACATCAATGACAAGTTTGTGGTCTTCAACTATGAAACATTATTCCTAACCATTCCACTTGCCTACCATCCATTCTAGCAAGTCCAATTTGGCCTTCATGCTGAGAATGCTTTAAAAATTGTACAAACCACAATTTTTCAAGACATGTATGGTTGCTAGATCATTTAGAGAAAATATATCTTGTTCTTCATGCTCACGTTCTCTCCATTCCATGTTTGCAGTTAGAAAGCCTGTAATTAAACATAGAAAATCAATAGAATAAATTATGGAGAGATTTGGCAAAAAAATTGGGTGTTTTCTTTTTTAATTGTCTTGCTCTCGACAATGTGTGCAGCCAAATTCAACAAAAAGTGCACGTGTGCGATTTCTTTCCTTGAAATTGTGCACATAGTGTTAAAATATAAGTCGATGTACGCAGGCCCGATAAGGGCGACCTGCACACATCATGGGCAAAAAATAAATTTTAAAACCCTTCCCTAAAAAACCTGAGTCTATGGTGAAAAGCTAAATAAATGGCATGAAAATGAAGAGCTCGAATAAACCATTTACTTGGAGGAGACAGTTTGCGATTTTGTCCAACGGTTTGCTCGAAATCAACTTCGAAAGTTTCTGCTAAAAAATGACTTATATCACTCTCAAAAGGATAAAAACACAAATGGTGAAAACTTTTTACTATTTGGGATTTTTATAAGTTTTTAAGAATAATTAAATAATATTTTTTGCCTATTTACTTTTTAAAATCCAATTTTATAAACGTTTTCACATTATTTTTTTAGGAGAGATAATTATTTCAAGTTTAAGTGTGCAGTTAGTTTATAGGTTAATTATGGAAATAGATCATTTTGGTATTGAGTACAGTTTTATCACTTTTTCGAACTCGTTAAAACTTACAAAAAAGCGAAACCATGGAGTTCTCTTTACGCCCCTTTCAGACTCCTTAAAAACAATTAGAACATCAAGTACTTGATTGCTCGAACTCATAAAAGTAAATGAACAACCATCTATTCAGTATAAGTTTACCCCTTTTAAGGATAGAACCAGACTATTTACAAAAATGGTATGCGTTGACTAATCATGGTCAATGGTCAATAGGTTTTACTCCTACATTATTTTATCCTTTTTTGGGCTTGAGGGACTAAAATTATGAAAAAGAACATTGCTGAGTTTACTTATGTTTTTCTCCTAACTCCCGAAAACTAAAAAAACTAAGCTTTTCTTTCTCCATGCTCGTTAAAATTTTACAGTAAAAGAACTGAACGAGTTTCCTTTTTGTGCCTTTTCAAACTCTTTAAACATGAAAACGACATCAAGCTATCCCTTTACTAGACTCATAAAAATTGAATAGTATAAGACTCATTAAGCATGACAAGACCAAACCACTCCATCTTAGGGTTCGTTAAAAATACTTCGAAGGACTCATTTGAAGGATGAGCTTATAGGACAACAATATGTTATCCTCCTCAAGCTTGTAAAAAATAAAGAGGTACTTTCCAGTAATGGTGGGGAAAAGTGAGAAAGAATCTTTGTTTTTTCATTTGTAAAAGGCAATATGTCGCTCTTGAACATGACACTCTGTCACTTTCGTGTCTGAATTGGGAAATCTATTTTCTACTCAGTTAACCATACCTCATTGAAAGTATTTAGTTGGTTTGGCTTTTATTTTTTGAGTCAAATGTTGCCAAGTCATCATGTCATGTTTCTAATATGTTCAAGAGAATTTCAACCTCAATAAGATTACTTTGTTAGTCTTAGCCTTCAATTACGTTGACCATCCCTAAGTCAGTTATGGATTACTCCAAACTTCTATTCTTCAAAACTTGACATAAGTTATGTGTCATAGGCCCTCCTGCAATGAACCTCTTCCTATCAACTACAACTCACTATCTGGGAAGTTGATCTAGAAACCTTCAGTACCTTGAGGCCTGCATTCCTTAATGGTAGGTTTCTCGCCTTCGATGACAGGTTATCATAATTGACCTTTAATTGAATGATTCTATGAGTGTTAAACATCAAATCACCTATTCACACTTCATAGATTGTACTAGAAGTACCCTAAGATCCATTGTCATTATTGGTGGTTTCTCTCGCTCTTGCTAACGGTTCACATCATTGACTGGTAATCAAGTGGTTTCTACCATGTTCAACTTTGAGACATTTACTCTCATGGCTAAATTCCTACTACAGATCGAGAGATGGACATCAAGACCCCGGATCTAGTTTCATCCATCCAGGGTGTGTGGAGTTATTAAATATTCATGATTGTAAACATAGATCCATTGATGGTTGCATCCATACTTTGTCGTCTATTGACATGGATCTTCAGATGTATTTTTGTACTATGCTTAGAGACATTTATGTTCTGAGTATGGGAATGCCTACCTCAGTGATGATATCATATATTGCATTGTAACATTTGTTTGATTTTTTTCAAGTCTCTGACTATAGTATCTAACCAAAACCTTCGCATGATAAAGCACTTCAGTCATCAAAATATTTCTTCTGACTTTGTGATTTAGGGGTAAATCTGTTATGTGCCATTTTGTCACATTAGGCAAATTACCATTTGTTTGGATCTCTTGCTATCCACAATTGTATCCCAGAGAATTCCCCACCAAATTTTGAAACAAAATCATCCCAAAGAAAGTGGAATTTCTGGACCCATGGTACAAAACCTTGATTTTGGCTATATTCCCAGTTTCCTAGCTAATTTATGTGCATACACAGGAAAAACCATTAATGTTTGTGCATAATTATGCACCATCTTCCACTATGACCTGTGAACATGACTTGAAGTATGTAAAAATAAAATTAAAGTCTAGAAACATTTTTGGTAGCATCTATCCCAGCCAACAAGCTTTGAATGAGTGCCTATTCAGTATTGATCCCTCCCATCATGAAGTAACTCCCCTTCCTTTTTTGAACCCCATACCACTAATAGTGGATCTCATCCCTTAGAGAATGGATCCAAAACTTCTCATTCTTGGCCTATAAAGCTACTACACCTCTAAGGATTGGGAGAGGATTGTTCGAAGTAGGTTTATGTTGTTAGGATTAGGTTGGAAGGATTTTATTGCAAGGGATAGGGTTGGAGATTGTAGAAGGGACTTGCAACATCAAGGCAACATGGTTGTAAGGATCTTCTCTAGTTTTATGAATATAAAAGAAATTTTTCTTTCTCAATTACATCTTCATTGATTTAATTTGTAGGATTCCTTGATCACCTACATGGATTTTGGTTGCATATTGATCAGCTTATGATATATAATTGGTTAATTAGTCCATTTATCTCTTTCATTATATGTTGTGTGCTTTGATCTCTTGTTCGTCTCTCTCTCTTAAGATCTCTTTCAAGATGGTATGGAGAAGTTGTCAAGACCAATGAAAGGACGTATAGAGAATTGGGGAGTGAATGGTTGAAAGCTTTGAGGGACTTTGTCAATCATTTCATCGAATAGGTAAGAGGCCTCTATCATTCTATTTGGTTTCAGTCAATCAGAGTCTAGGGAAAGGTAGCAATTTCTATCTGTTTGTTACTAGTGTTCTTTGAAGTCTAGGGAGATCGCTCTTGTTCGCAACAGGGATTTTTCCATATAACACCATCCTTCATTTTAAGCCATCAAGGTCATGCTGAATCATGTTGTATAAGTGTTTAATTCTTCCTTTCAGGATTCTAAGTCTCGATCTAATTGCTTTCACATGCCCACCTCTTGATGTCTTCACAAGCACACGTCCTAAGATACGATAAGCACACTTCACAATGACAGTGTTGCACACTCTCTGAAAACAGTGACTGTGTAGCTCTTTATGACAATGAATGCACAATTCCTAGTGATAGTGACTATGCATATATTAGTCACAATGATTTCATATTCCTTTGTGTCAATGATTGCGCAGTTCTTAGAGACAACAATTGTGCAGTTCCTTGAGGCAGTCACTCTACACTCCTCTTGAACAGATGATTGTGCAGTTCCTAATGACAGTGTAAGGGCATCCTTTGTAAATAGTGATTTTTCACTCCTTGTCGATAGTGAGAGTGTACTCCTTCGAGTTGGTACTGTCACACCTCTTAGTGGCACTCATTTCACTCTTGAATCCTAGTTTCTCAACATGCACTAAGCACACTCACAAATATTAACCCTAATTGCATGTTTTCTCTCACTATATAAAGAGTCCATTCTAGATATAATTTTCATATTCATTGTTTGCTTTTGAGATTTGTGCACTTTTGGAGTACACAGAGCATTCTCTCACTGATGGTTGAAAATTTCCATATTTTGGGTGAGTTTGTTAATTGTTTCTTTTTCTTTCGAAAGTGTCGCTTTCACTTTATTTTTCTCTTACATGGGTTTTTTTTTTCTTTCTCTATATTTTGAAAGTGTCATTTTCACTTGTTTTCGTCTTGCATGTGTTTCTTTTTTTTTTCTTTGTTTTTGAATGAGTCGCTTTCACTCTTGCATGTGTTGCTTTTGCTTGTTTTCACATATCCTAAGAGAGACAAGGCACACCTTATAGAGATAAATCCAATGCACTCTCTTGCACTAGTTGGTGTTATTTATCATTAGAACATGTTCTAGACACATTCTTATGGCATAACACACCTTTTGGTTGCAATCAACACTTGTGTCATAAAGATATACAACTTGTATGTCACACTTGGAGATAAGTGTCGTTTCACTATATGCATGTTGGTTTTTGGTATTGTGTATCTTCTTGTCATCTGCTTGGGTGTATATGTGTGTGTGATCATGTTCAATACTTTTTATATGGTCTTACTCTCTTGTCTCATTGATCTCACACTTAGTCGATTTTAGAGTTCTTCTTTGTCCACACCTCTTGCACAACTCATGAACACATTAAAATTCCATCCAAGTGATGAGAACAATTTTCATTCCCAAGCCTCATTGATGGGACCCTTAGCTCCTGGAACTATGCATTGTTCCCATCTAAAGGATAGCCTCCTTCAACTATGCATTGAGAAAGCTCGGGGCACAAACCCTCAACCTTGTTGCTTACACTTTCCGATAATGCATCCTTGTTAAAAATAACCTTGTATTGCATATTGCAGAGTTTCAATGGATAGTGGGATCATATTTAGACCTATGCAATGCTAAGCTTGCAATCCCTTAAGCCTCCTCTTAAATCATTGTGAATTATACAGTCACAGTGCTCAATCCTGTCACTCTTGTCTCTTACACTTTCCCTTTGTGCAATGCCTTGCATAGCCTTGCCCTCACTGCACATTGTGCAGTCTCAATGGATAGTAAGGTCATCCTTCAACCCTTGTTATGATATACTATGAAATACATGGATCCCTTTCCTCAAGCACTGTGGATTGCGCAGTCTCAGTGATCAAGCCTATCACCCTTGCCTCCTAGATTTTCCCACTGTGAAAAGCCCCTCTTTTACCCCCTTCCATTGTGCACTGTGCATCCCTAATGCCTTTTCCTTCACTCCCTACCTCCTAAATTTGTGCATTTCACATCCCCAAGCTCCTCTCTCATCCTTTTCCTACTATCCCATTATAATAAACATTTTCACAAGATAAAATAAGTGATTTTGGGACTGATGTTGTCTTGTCATGAGTGAACTTCATGTGCAGGTGTTATCACCCTATCATGGCAACATGATGATCGAGTAGGTTAGAAAGAAGAGGTTGCAAGAAGGACAATTTTGGAGATAATACAAAGATATGTTATCATGTATGAGTAAAGGAATATTTAACCACGACAGAGAGATGGCGACTCACCTTTACTTAGAAGGTTCCAATACTTATCTAGACCTTTGGAGGGTGAAGATGAAGTCAAAGTCAAATATATCATGAAGAAATAAATAAATAGAGACAGAGAGAGGAAATTGGAATTGATACATTACAATTAAGTCTTATGTCACAGTCATCAAATTATGACTTCTCAAAATGTCATCACAAAGGTATTATGTTGTCCATGTATTTTTCCATAATTTGTGGAATGTGATTTTATATTTCCAAAGAAAATAGAAAATGTAAAATGTTTGGAAGCCCAAGGGTCACACATGGAATGTAGAAGGTCACTAGGAAGTATTAGAGTCATGTAGGAGCTCAAAGGTTAGATATAAGCTCAAAAGTCACATGGGAGCTCAAGAGTCATGAGGGAGGTCAAGAGTTACATGGGAGGTGGAGAGTCACCTGATTTGTTATAAATAAACCGTCGTATCTCAATCAAAGGACTTTTCACCTTGGATTCTCTATCCTGGCATAGGAGAGAAGATCATTCTTTAGAGAAGTAAGTACTGGCTTAATGTTTCAATTGTTAGTTCCAATCTTCGCAGCCTGTTACCAAGGATCAAAATGGGCTCTTACTATGTCTGGTTTTCAGAGATGTTTTGCACATGATCTTCAGTGCAAATAATATCCTAAGTATTTCCATCAGAAGAAGCTTGGAAAAATATTTCCAACGATATATCACACTCCCGTAACCGGTTTCTGGATCAGAAGATATGATCGAAATGAATGAGTGATTCTTGGTTATGCATGTTTTGAGGTCAGTGGTTGCACACAATGATAAAGTTTAGTACAAGATCATTTTCTGAAATAATGGTAAGGAATTTTTCAAAAGTGAAAGAGGGTTTTTTCCATAACATACCAAATAACAAAAACCTCCTTCATTTTATGTACAAGTGCTACTATGTGGGAGATATGTAGTGATATTTGGAGCCTACATTAAAACAAAGCAAATTTTTCATATTTTTTACTGTTTTAGTCATTTTAGTGTGGTGCCATTTTACAACAGATGGAAAGTAATTTTGAAACACCCAAGGAGGTTTTTGTTAACCATGAGGCATATAACATAAACCTCTTTTATTTTATTCACAGGTATCATGAATTTGAATATGTGACTAGATATTTACAGCTCATTTTGACAGATTTAAGTTTTTAATGATCCTCTGTTTTAGAGATGATTTTGTGGCACAAATTCCGAGCAACTGGTAACGAATTTCAAGAATCTGAGAGAGGTTTTTCTCCAAGTTACATGACCTTATCTACAAAAATTTCTTTCAGTTTTGTAACATATGCTATGGTTTAGGAGATACGAGTTCATCTTCAACACCTATTTTCAGAAATTCGGTCCAAGTTTAATGTAACTAATTCTATTTTGAAGAAGATGGTTGAGCTCAATTCCCTTAATATAGGGATGAGCTAAATGTATAAATTTTATGAATTTCATAGTGTAGAGGTTCAATTTTTGCAATAGAGAGGCTGTTTTGGATTTGTGTAAATTTTTTTCCTGAATATCATTTTAATAAAGCAACCTTTTGCCCTTTGGAACTGGGATTCATCACGGTGCTGATGTTTAGTATGTTTTTCTTGTAATTAATTTACACATTATGTTTTTTCTGCCTTGTTACAACATTATCTAAGTGATATGTTAGGAATTCATCCATAATGATGCTCCTTTCATGATGATTTTGATGTTAGTTGTAATGGTTGTCTTAGAAGAATTCATCCTTGGCTAGATGCTCTGTTGAGCAACCTCGTGATTTTTTTTCATCTAAAGTTGTTGTTGCAGATTCATCCTTTGTCTCATGCCTGCAGTGCAACAGGCTTTCTCCCTTATATTTCTCACATTTACAATCTTCACTTGGCTGAACATGGCACTTAATTTTCCCCAGGTTTGCCGGCAGAAACTAACATCGATTCCATAGTCCAAATACCCTTTCTCTTGCTGTTTTCGACCCGAAACAAATGCAATCAAATCCTCTGAGCTACTATACCTAGCCTAAAATCTACATTAAATTCAGTCATCTCAAACCCTAATTGCCAATAACCTAATTGAGATTGACAAGGAGAGAGCCCTCTCCTGACCTGGTAGGGCTAGCTACCAAGTTAAGTATGGTTTGATGTTACCCTAGACCTGCCTTCCTTTAGCCTGAGGTAGATCAAAGCTCTAACACCAATATTGGAGCTAGTGTTGCATCATTGTAATTACGTATCTTGGAACTTTCACTTAATATATGAAGCTCTTAAAGCTAATGCACTTTCATGCGTGTATCATGGTTGTTGTAAGAATGTTATTTTAATGCTTGCGGTATATGTTTGTGTTCATAAATACCAAAGAAAATGAACTATTTCATTGGATTTGGTATACATCTTGTTGAATGTGAGTCGCTACTTTATTTTATGATCATTGTTACCTTGTGAACTATTTTTCAAGTTAATTAATGATTATTCATCTGCTTGTGTGTGAATTTATTAGGATGGTACTATTACATTTCTTCTAAAGGCTCACTTCCTCTCTTCCTATCCGTGAAAGTACCTTGTATACATTGCAATGTTATGGTTCATATTGTCAACTTACTTGCTTTCTTCAAAGGTTATGTGCATACTCTCTTATTTTTTTTAATGCATCCAAGGAAAATCTTTAAGTTTTGGTGATTTATCCTATTATCCGAATGGGGATCCTACTCCAAACGATGTGATTTGATCCAAAATGGATCTAGTTTTTCCTTTGTTAGGGTCCAACCCTAACCCCCTTATTTAAGTAATAGGATCGAGTCATAGTTATAGTTAAGTAAAGAGTCAATAAAGCCCATATTAATAATTGTAAGTGGTTGACCCACATTTAAAGAAGGGACCACAGTTAGTTGCAAAAGGGCCATGGTATTAGATAGATGGTATTAATAAGAACCATGGTATTGACCCATGGTATTGCATGTATGAATCCTATATAAAGGACAGAGACTCCCCTCAAGGAGCATCATGTCTTATTTTGTAATTGGGCCCAGCTCTATTGGAGGTTGCCCCCTCAAAGAGGCAAGTGAACATTGCTTTCCTTTTTGAATAATAAAATACTTGTTGTTATTTCTTATTGTTCTGCGTTCTAGGTATATTTCTTCGCATATTTAGTATTCTAGTCTCTTCTTGCAAGTCAAGAACATAACAAGTGGTATCAGAGCACTTTCCAGGGCCGGTGGGATCTCCATTTTTAGCAACAAAAAAAAATGGCTAGAGACGTGTTCCGACGTCTTTAAACCACAGGATCTATCATTGAGCGCATAAACCTACAGATTTGGGGAGGCATGCACACAGGAAATACAAGAGGTGGCCATGCTTGTTGGACTCCCTTGTAACCCTTGTGGGTACCCCTTCAAGTAGTAGTGCATTAGACAAAACCGCGCAGAAACTGTCTTCCAAGTACCCTTTGGGTATATCGGAAGCCCCCTAGGCTCTCTTGAAACCTCACCATAGATAAACTGTCGATCGTCTTGCTGCTACAGTACACTGAGAACAACACTTAGGGGGATTACTCACGTGTACGATAGGGCAGTCAAGTTGTACGACTAAGGGTATGGTTGATCCTCCTTGGTTCATGCCCTGAAAGATTGGGCCGAGTACTACTGTTAGACCCTTATGTATATTGCGATCTGTAGCACCTAACACTCCTTGAGACCATAGTTCCTGGGTCTCTCTCTAGATCACGAATCATCTTTGCCAGATCAAATCTAACAGGTTAGGTTCTATCACAGTCACAATAATCAATTTCGGCATTCAGATCAATCAGATCCACCATTCAAATTTAGCAGCAGGGGTTCGACCACTGCCACTTTCCTACTCATACTCTATAGTTGAGGGAGCTAACAGTTTAGACTATTTGTGTGGGCCCCTATACCTGGGAGTGATTCTCGCAGGACATTGGGTAGAAGTGACTTTTCTGGAATTTGACTACTGTAGTATTCCTAAGCGAGGAGTAAAACTCCTTTCAGAGTAAAAATAAAATAAAAATGATGGCTCTCATTCAGCCACATGGCTAGCACAAATGGAGCAATATTTCACCTTGAATCACATCAGAGATGATGTGACTCAGCTTAGTGTGGGTAACATCTACTTGGACAATGAAATATGGCAATGGTGGCAGTGGCATCAACATTGCTATGGAAGGCCCGTGACTTGGCATACATTCACAAAAGCTCTTACGGAATGCTTTGACCATGAATCTAACTTTTTGGGTCATCTCACTAAGCTCCGACAGACAGGAACAGTGAATGAATATATTACAGCCTTTGAAGCCTTAGCCTTCCGCACAGGAGGTCTAGACGATCAATTCTACTTGGAATGTTTTGTCAGTGGTCTCAAAGAAGCCATACAAGACCACGTCCGACTGCAACACCCAACCTCATGGTTCGATGCTTGCATGATAGCTTGTGAAGTAGAACGTGCGTTAGCGGCCCAGTCCAATTGCCAAAATTTCATAGCCAAGGGTCACCCCACCCAAGCTCAAAGCACTACCCAAACACTCAAGGTTCAAAAGGTGTCCCCAGCGGAAATGGCAGAAAGAAGAAAGCGAGGATTGTGTTACTACTGTGATGAGAAATACTCCCCCGAGCATAAATGCAAGGAGCCCAAATTCTTTCAAATTGATGCTACTGATCACAGTTCATCAAAGGAAACCCCACCACTTGAGGAACCAGAGGAGGAAGATGAGGACAACTAGCTGGCACATGTACCTGAAGAACCAGTTATCTCGCTTCATGATTTGGCAAGGATTTCTTCTCCCCAAACTCTCAAAATCATAGGTTTTATTAAGCATCTCCCTATAGTAGTCTCGATTAATAGTGGCACTACGCATAACTTTATCCATCAAAGAGTCGCAGAAGTAATGCATTATTTTGTCAAAGCAGTCTCTAACTTCCAGGTCCAAATTGTTGATGTAGGGACAATGAAATGTGAAGGCCGTTGTCAAAATGTCAAACTTCAAATGGGGGATTATTAGTTAAAGACCCAGATGTTTGCCATACACATGGGAGGGTGTGACATTGTCTTGGGTGTTGAATGGCTCCACACAATCGGCCCAATCACAATGGATTTCCAGGAGTTGTATATGAGCTTTAAGCAGAACAACCACACACATACCCTCCGCGGACTCCAAGCGGGTGATTCCTCTATCATCAGCTCACATAGGATGGAAAAATTGTTGAAAAAGGGCCACCATGGAGTTATAGCCCAATTTAATGCCATCCAGGCCTTTGAACCCACTTCTCTTCATATTCATCCTAAGATGCAACAGATCTTAAACAACCATCTGCCAGTCTTTGACAAGCCTCATGAGCTTCCACCCTCGAGAGGGGAACATGATCATAGCATTACTTTGGGCCCAGGTGCCCAACCACCAAATGTGCACCCATATAGATATTTGTTTGCCCAAAAGAATGAAATTGAAAAAATCATCAAGGAACTCTTGGAAGCAGTCTTCATTCATCCTAGCATTAGTCTTTATTCATCGCATGTGGTCATGGTGCTCAAGAAAGATGGGGAATGGTGTATGTGTCCAGACTTCAGGGCCCTCAACAAGTTGACAATCAAAGATGAATTTCCCATCCCGATTGTCGATGATTTGCTGGATGAAATAAATGGGGCTCAATTATACTAAGCTCAACCTTTGCTCGGGTTATCACCAAATTTTCATGAAAGAAGTAGACATTCCAAAGACTGCTTTGAACTCATGAAGCCCATTATGAGTTCCTAGTCATGCCATTTGGCCTTTGTAATGCCCCATCCACTTTTCAGAGCCTCATGAACCACCTGCTCAAACCATATCTCAGAAAATTTGTCCTTGTTTTCTTTGATGATATCCTCATCTACAGCCGCACCTGAGCCACACATCTTCAGCATGTAGATCTACTATTGCAACTTCTCCAGAAGCATAAATTATTTTTCAATACATCCAAGTGCTCTTTTGACATAGAAGAAATTGAGTATTTGGGCCACATTGTGGGGCGTGAAGGTGTTAGGGTGGACCCCAAAAAGATCCAAGCAATGCAAGATTGGCCTCAACCAAAGAACTTGAAGTGCTTGAGAGGATGTTTGGGTCTCACGGGCTACTATCGCAAAATTGTCCGCAATTATGGTCGCATTGCTAGATCCCTCACTCACCTCCTCAAGAAAAATTCATTTTTCTGGAATGATGAAGTGCAACAGGCATTTATAGCTCTCAAACATGCCATGTGTTCCACTCCCGTATTATCACTACCCGACTTCACCAAATCTTTTGTGATTGAATGTGATGCTTCAGGTAAGGGTATTGGGGCGGTCTTAATGCAGCAAGGTCGACCCTTGGCCTTCACTAGCCAACAACTAAGTGGGACAAATCTGGGACAATCTACCTATGAGAAGGAGATGAGGGCCATATTACATGCAGTAGATACCTGGAGACCATACTTATTGGGATGGCGTTTCCAAATATGCACAGACCATCAAAGCCTTAAATATTTTTTTTAAACAACACCTATCCTTGCCACAACAAAATAAATGGCTCGCCAAAATGTTGGGATATGATTATGAGATAATTTACAAGAAAGGGCATGAAAATGTCGCAGCAGATGCATTATCACGCCAATTTGAGGAGGAAAGCACCCTGCTCGCAATCTCCCTCCCCATTCCAAAATGGATTGAAGAGGCTCACAAGGAATGGTTTTCACATCCTTTTCTCTCCCAACTCATTAATAAATTACAAGCGGATCCCAATTCGACAGCGAGCTACTCTTGGCAGTATGAGATTCTTCACTACAAGGATAGAGTTGTGATATCACCAACATCCACCCTCAAAAGTCTTATTTTGGCGGAGTTACACTCATCTCCCACTGTAGGCCATTCATGCTTTCAGAAGACTTATGCTCGAACTCGACATTCATTCCTTTGGACAAGCATGAAAAAGGACATTCTTACTTTTGTAGCCAAGTGCAATGTATGTCAGTGCCACAAAGGAGAAACAGTCAAATCCTCAAGCACATTACAGCCATTGCCCATCCCGGCCTCAATTTGGATGGAGGTTTCTATGGACTTCATTATGGGTCTTCCGAACTCAAGCAACAAGTCAATCATCATTGTGGTTGTGGATAGACTTTCTAAGTATGCTCATTTTTGCGCTCTACCCCACCCTTTTACATCGACTTTGGTAGCTTGATCTTTCATCAACCAGATCTTCAAATTGCATGGAATTCCCACTTCCATTGTGTCTGATTGTGACCCGATCTTCATCAGTAACTTTTGGTAGGAACTCTTCAGGCTACAAGGTACCCAACTACAACTTAGTACTTCCTATCATCCCCAAACTAATGGTCAAACTGAAGTAGTGAACAAATGTTTAGAGACCTACCTTAGGTGTTTCACTTTAGAAAAGCAACATCTATGGGTATAGTGGTTACCTCTAGCCGAATGGTGGTATAACACCAACTATCATGCCACCACCAAAATGACTCCATATGAAGAAGTTTATGGTCAAATCCCTCCTTCACCTACTTCTTATATCAAGGGATGCTCAAAGGTACAAGCAGTGGATCCACTCCTACAGAACTGCACAACCATGCTAGCCCACCTAAGAGAGAATCTCCATCAAGCTCAAAACCACATGAAGCAACAAGCAAATCAACATCGTTCATAACGCTAATTTCAAGAAGGGGATCAGGTATTTTTGAGGCTACAACCATATAAGCAAACATCACTCAAAGACAAGGGTTGTCATAAATTATCTCCAAAATTCTACGGACCGTATCTAGTACTTCAATGCATTGGAGAAGTCGTCTACAAGCTATCTTTGCCACCCATGGAAAAAATCCATCCAGTCTTCCATGTCTCATGCCTCAAGAAAGTGATTGGGAACCATTGCCAAATTCAAACCTATCTACCTAAATTGAATGAAGAAGGGTTGATCTGGCTCCAACCTGAATAGGTTCTTAACACATGAGAACAGCACCTATGTGGCCGCACGATCAAGGAATTCCTCGTCAAGTGGAAAGACACCTCTCTAGAAGATGCGACCTAGGAACCAACCATTGTCCTTCAGTAGTTTCCTCGGCTTCAGCCTTGGGGACAATGCAATTATTATGGGGGAGGGCATGTTAGGGCCCAACCCTAACCCCCTTATATATGTAATAGGATCAAGTCATAGTTACAGTTAAGTAAAGAGTCAATAAAGCCCATATTAATAATTGTAAGTGGTTAACCCACATTTAAAGAAGGGATCATAGTTAGTTGCAAATGGGCCATGGTATTAGATAGATGGTATTAATAAGAACCATGGTATTGACACATGCGTTATCGGGAAATCTAGTTTTCATTCAGAGCTGTTAGTCCCACTAAGACGGGTAGCTATCTTAGAAACAAAAAAAATAAAGTTACTTGTGTTTTCCTTTATGAGAAGTAGATGAGAGAGAAGTAGAGAGTACCAACCTCAGTGTTTAGCTTGGCTCCTTGCCTATTTCCTCTCCCCTCTAATAGATCTTTGTCGCTCCTCCCTTGCTTGTCCCACTTCAAAGAGCACCTGTAAATTCAAAGCAGCATGATACCATCAAAGCACGAAGATCTAAAATCATAAATAATATAGGACCAGATATATATTGACCACAAAAATGCATATATCAAAAAACATACAAGAATGTGGAGGAAAACTCAAATATATTTATTGATAGAAAGAGTAGAAGAGAGGATTAAAACCCATTGATCTAACCCAGCATCATCCTCCCAGCATGAAAGCCCTTCTTCACCTCATGAAAAGCTTAGATCACCCAACACTATGATGTTCCATAAGGAAACCAAAAACACTTCCTTACAAAATACAAGATTCCAGCCTCCAACCTCTAGATCTCTGGGATGAGGGATCCATATATAGATATTTCTAGAGGTGTGAGTCAGCTCTGGGCTTTTGATTAGTGTCATTCCACTGATATTTCTTGGTTCCACTTGGAGATTTCATTGATCTCTTACTCATCCCTAGGCGAATTCTGAGAGGCAAGTGTCATATGAGAAGTTTCTAGAAGATTCCTTGATCATCCACTTAGCAAAATGTCTCTGCCATTTGTCTACTCTCACCCATCACACCCTACAGAAGGGCTTTTCAGTATGCATCAGACGTTTTGTGGCAGGTGAGATGCATCACACCCTTAGCACTGAGCAGTCTGTATGGTCCAGTTTTGACCAGTTCTGAGCAGTTTT
>APFE030702312.1:147022-203695 GCA_000404065.3 Pinus taeda
TGTAGTGCCCAAATATGTCTATAACAGTTGCCCCCTAAAGCATGAGGTCGTAAATCTTTTTGATGTCGGGTGAAATGCTTTATCATGAGGATCCGAGGTTTTTCGAAATTGAAGGTGACCTGAAATAAGATACAATATAATACATTATCTTCATAATATTTTCATGATCTAGCTGAAGCGGGCATTCCCATGCTCAGCTTTATAAATTCATTTTTATGTACATAGGATAGACAATCGTCTGTGTGGCAGACTCATGATTCTGGTAGAGCCATCATCCTTTGGCTTGGATGATTATCTGTGCAACAATGATGTACATTTGATGTCTTTATTTTCCTGAATATATCGCAGCCTGGATGGATGAAACTAGATCCGGGGTCTTCAAACTCGTTCAATCTTCACCCAAAGTACAAGTCGATCCATGTGAAAAGATGTTCTGGAGTTGAACATGGAAAGACATCGCCTGATTACCAGCCAATGATGTAAGCTATTAATAGGCGTGAGAGGAATCACCAATAATGATGATGACCCTCAAGGTATGATAGTACAATTCACGTCGTGTGAAAATGGGACTTGGCATCGAACACCACGCAAAATCTTTCGATCGAAGGCCATTGATGTAAACCTGTCGCCGGAAGTGAGAAACTTGCCATTGAGGCATGCAAGCTTCAAAGCACTGAAAGGGTTGTTTCTAGATCGACTTCTTGGATAATGAGCTGATGTCGACAAGAAGTGACCTGTCATAGGAGGGCATTAATGAATCCCACATCAACGACACGGAACGGAGCAAATGATTTTGTGGAGGTGAAAACGATCTGATGATACAGGGTTTAGGGTGGCAGTCATGAAAGAATGAAGCGTGAAGGTATTGCAGTAGATGAGACACAAGCTAAGTTGGCAAATTCTCTGAGCGAATTCTCTTGAACATATCGACGACACTAAAATGGATTGGTAGCGTTAACCCCAAAAATGGATGGTACGGTGGACCAATGGTAATATGACCGGTGAACGGAATAACCCAACCCAAATCAATCATGGTGATGGAGTGAAAGTATCACGTTCAAGAGCGACTTGCTACCAATAAAGTTTCTTCAAGTTGTCTTCCCAATGTTTCCCCAGTCATTGTTGACCAGTACCGCTTTATTTTTTTCAAGATTGAGGAGGATAACATATGCTTGTTCTATAATTTTCCCTTCGAGCAAACCCGTCGCTATGTTTTAACGAGCCTAGCGAAAGTGAAACTCGTTCTTGTCTGCATGGACAAGTTTGTCGCTATTGGTTTTAACGAGTTTAATGACAAAGATAACTCATTCCTTTTTCCATTTTAGAGAGTCTGAAAAGGGATGGAAAGAAAACTCCAATAATCCTTTTTCGTCATATAAACCCTTAAGTCCGAAGAAGTATAAAATAATACGAAAGGGATGAATTTTCGATAGTTTTAACGAGCTGAACAAGAAGAGTGCTCGATCTTTTTTTGTAATGATCCCTCAGGTCCAAAAAGATTAAAATCTAGAGGATGGATAGCACTTTCGATCATTTTAACGAGTTGAAGAGGCCAATTGATCGGCAATCTTTTCATATTTTACGAGTCAGATGAAAAGAGCTTAAAGGAGACTCATTTTTTGAGAAACGAGTGATATTTTCGGGTAGCAGCTGGTTCCAGGTAAGGTTTGGAACTTTTCAATCATGGTAGTGTAAAGAAGATGGCTAACAGAATCACTCATCACAGTTGTTCCTCAAAAGGGGTAAACAATCAAATGGAGGCGTATGATCGGCTAAAACCAGAGTGGAGGTGATGGTAAGAACACGACCAAGGCTCAAAAGTTGATGATAATGCATTCGCAATGGTTATTTGCCGAAGGTGGGTTCATTTTTTAATGAGCTTAAACTATGGTGGAACATATGATCATTGCTTAGGTTTAATTTTTAACGAGCTTGAATTTTGCGTAAAACTGCTCGTGCCAGTCATATAATAAGGACATCTCATCGATAGGTTCATTTTTTAGGGAGCTTGCCCTATTCAAAACTTTGCTCCGCTACCTTTCGCATGTAAGTTAGGAATGACCAACTACTATCCTAGGGGTTAATTAACTACCAGGGTTAGGTAGGAAAACTCTTCCTTTACTTTTCCAGTGCCATTTGGCCCCTGCAAAGGTGAACGGTCGATCCGACCAATCACCTAACCTAAGCAGTTGAAGTTAGCAGAAACTATGGAGTTAGCGTTACACTGGTGTCTTTTCACTTGCATGCAAAAGGTTTGCATACCCCCAAGTATAGGGAAGTAGAGTTTCCAGGTGACCATATGAAATTTCTCGCATTTGCAAGATTGTTCCATCCGCATTGCAGACAAAACACTTACTTGGCGATGTCTATCGAAATAGACAAAGGTGAACAACGTAGTCGCCTCCACTCACATAACTTTGGCGAGGGAATCTTATTCCAGTCTAATCCCATTTTCCTAAACAGACGAGTGTGTCAGACTAGTCATATATCCTCCACGGAAACCTACCCTATACCTAAAGTTTTCCTATCGAAGCAGACCAGGGTGCATGCCCCTGGGTTTCAGTCACAATCATCGAATCACTCGCACTCATCAAGTGGACGAACTGGAGACTGATGAGACATTCCTTGTGTAAAAAGACCAGTTAGGGATGGCATTTGACTGTTAGTTATGCGTGAGCTGGGGAATGAAAGCTAGTCTATGAGCTGGACCACTCTGTCTTCATGCGGAAAACACATTACTCGAAAGAGCGAGGAGACAATGGCTCCCATGCTATAAATGTAGTCACGCCAAATGATTAGATTGTAATCTAAAGGTCCTTGGGCTACCATTACGTTCAGATAAATGGTTTTCCCTCTCAAACTTATAGGTAAATTTGGAAGGATCCCTAACGGTCGATTGGTTCCTTTGTCGAAGCCTATCAAATTTCGCATCTCAGGTAGAAGCAATGGCGAACCAAGCGCTTTCCAAGCAGTTGAGGAAATGATACTCACAGAATCCCCTTCATCTATGATAGTACCGACCATGACCATTCTATAAGCTTGTACAATGATTCGGAATGGTACGTTAGACGATAGGCGAGGTCTGCCTAGTAGATTCCAGTCAAAGGAAATGACTAGGTTTCTCAGAGGTGGGACCAAATAAATGGTCGGATATGAATTTGACGAACTTCCTTCCTACGGTAAAGGAACAGGTAGATTTCCCCCATGTTCATCGAAGTCTATGCTTACGAAAAGAATTTGAACAATGTCGTTCTCATTCTCTTCGGTGATTGTATCATCTGAAGATGGACCTTCTGAAGAAAAGACTAGGTCGATTGTCATCTCGACCTGTTGACTTTGGTCCTGTGTGGACTCAGAGTGTTTATATTAGATGATTTCACTGACCAAAAAGGTGTGTCAGTCGGATTTTCAACTAGCAATGGACTCGGCAAGAGTTTCTTGTAACCAGGAGGAAGCCGTAGTGGTGAAGCAGGATGACTATCCAAGACTCTTTTAGCTTTGTCTAGTAAGGGACAACGGTGGATGGCATGATCGCCTTCACACAGTCTACAAGGAATTTTATATTTTCCTTTCTGTCCAATGACTTCGTTTTCACCATTTGACGATGTACTATCAACATGATCGCCAGAGGTTGAGGACACTGGATTGTACAAGCGGGGAGACCAGTCCCTTAAGATTCATGGGATGTAAGGACAATCTTGATTATAGTGGTCTCCTTTGCAAATGACACGTGGAGATTTAGGTTTGGATGGTGCAGTGTGCAGATTTTCGCTAGACGATATATGGTTGCCCCTTTTTTCCTTCGGCTCCTTATTCTTCTTCTCCTTCCCTTTCTTCTTCTTCTCAATTACTTGGTTTTTAGTTTTACCAGCTTCACCGAGTGAACAGGAAGAAGGAGAGGGAGAAACAAACGAAGTAGAAGGTTGGGGGGTAACTCTAGTATCATATAGTTGCTAATTTGATTGCTCAGGAATCACGGTGCTTTGAACGACAGAGGTCGAGAAGAGCCATACTAGCAAGCCAATTGTCAGTCCTGGAAGGGACAATGTGGCCATATGAGGTGCACCAACATCTCCCCAAGAGGAAAGGACTGGATTTTCCCCAAGGGGAAATCCTGGTTGTGGCTCCATTTCTCACCTAAATAACGGGGAATAGTGAAGTTATCTATTAAATAATTTTATGATTGACAAACTTGCTTTTCACTTTTAAAGTCAGGAAAAGCTAAAGATGACTCTAGTCACCTTTGATTTTTAATGAGCCTGAAGTGACAAGTGCTCAGATGGACCATTTCCTTTAAGGAGTCTGAAAAGGAACAAAAGAGACTACTCTAGAAATCTAGACAGAGGGATTACCAAACCAATCGTAAAACTACAGAATACTTTTTACGGTATGGCAGTCAATCTTCCCGAATGTTGTGTTTAGTGCATTGCAATCGATAGGGTAGCAGACATGGCTTCCTACGGATAAAGGATATAGCCTATCGTGGTCTCCCATTATATACTTGACGGTACGTGGGAGTACAAGTCTGTACTGGCACTTGTCATCTCAAAGAGGAGGAATCACCCAACCTACGATGAAAGCAATAGTTACCAGGCTTTACGAAACCAGAATACGTCTCTAGCCTAGACTTCTAAATGTTGTGCATTAGATTCCAAAGTGTTTTTATGTTTATTGAAATTATTTTACAATTGATCTTTCTTAAGAAGTTTGCATTTAAGGTTCATCACGTGATGTAGATATATAATTCCTAAAATGCAATCTAAGATGATAAACAGTTGTTTATTCTTCTTTTCGCAATGAAAATCCTAGCTACTAAGAAAAGAGAAGCGAGATTCTTTCAACATAGAGCAGAGAGCACACACTAGATGCATTGTCCTAAATCAAAATAAAAAAGCAGTCTAAATGCAAATGCACATGCATGTATTTGTTTTCCACTTTCTTAATGTGTGAATGACAAAAAGAATGCTAAGTACAAATCTGAATTATCTTTTCTTTCAAAGCGACAGTACTAACAATTTTCTCTTCAAAAGACGAAAGGAAGACAAGGACGACACTTTGTGATTTTGAATTGAAAACTGCTTTTCGACACTTGGAATACTATTAATTCAAATCAAATACAAGAGTAACAATGTAATCGACCATCAAGAAGAGTAGGATTATTTTCTTTGACTGAAAACAACACTTGTGACACTTTCAAATCAAAATATGACAGTTCGATTAAGCTACTTCTTTGTAAAGGAGAACTGTAAATGACGAAAAATACATAAAAAAATTTACAATTCCTTATACAATGGAAGCTAAACAATGCAAAGGAAGGGAGTTTCCACAGTGGTATACTGATCACAGACAACAAAACTCCTGAATAAAGCTAAAGAGAGTGCAGAAAAAACCAAAATTTGGAGGCAGAAACAATCTTATCTGATCATCACACCTGTAACACAGGGAAACACGGGTGCATCTCACATATTGCACATGGGATGTGCAATGCATCCATATTTCCAAGAGGAGAAGGTGCGATGGTCGAGGGACGAATCTTTAACTTGGTTTTTGGTCATAGTTTGCAGCTTAGTTTAGGGATCTAGGCCGAGCTAATGATAGTCAGTAAATACAAATCATAGGGGTTGATCTAATGAGGTTACTTTAGCCACCACCAGGGCAATTAGGATGTTTGCAAGTCAGATGTTTAATTCATAAACTAACCTGGAGATTGACTGAAGCAACGTTTATCTACTTTGCAATTGCATAGCAAAAGTAGTTCGAAGGCTAGCTGGAATAACTTCAAGCTCCAAACTAGAAACAAGCAAACAAGCTATTCGCTCCCTACCGGAGTCACCATTTTTTTATCGGGAAATCTAGTGTCCATTCAGAGCTGCTAGTCCCACTAAGACGGGTAGCTATCTTAGAAACAAACAAACTAAAGTTACCTGTGTTTTCCTTTATGAGAAGTAGGTGAGAGAGAAGTGGAGAGTAACAACCTCAGTCTTTAGCTTGGTTCCTTGCCTGTTTCCTCTCCCCTCTGACAAATCTTTGCCGCTCCTCCCTTGCTTGTCCCACTTCAAAGAGCACCTGTAAAGTCAAAGCAACATGATACCATCAAAGCACAGAGATCTACAATCATAAATAATATAGGACCAGATATATATTGACCACACAAATGCATATATTAACAAACATACAAAAATGTGGAGGAAAACTCAAATAGCTTTATTGATAGAAAGAGTAGAAGAGAGGATTACAACCCATTGATCTGACCCAACGTCATCCTCCCAGCATGAAAGCCCTTCTTCACCTCATGAAAAGCTTAGATCACCCAACACTATGATGTTCCACAAGGAAACCAACATCACTTCCTTACAAAATACAAGATTCCAGCCTCCAACCTCTGGATCTCTGGGATGAGGGATCCATATATAGATATTTGCAGAGGTGTGAGTCAGCTTTGGGCTTTTGATTAGTGTCATTCCACTGATAGTTCTTGGTTCCACTTGGAGATTTCATTGATCTCTTACTCATCCCTGGGCGAATTCTGAGATGCATCGCACCCTTAGCACTGAGCAGTCTATATGGTCCAATTTTGACTAGTTCTGAGAAGTTTTCCATCAAGAACTTCTGGGAGATGATGTAATCAGCTGACCTTGTTCCTTTAGGGTGTGAAACAACACTTTCAGGGACTTAGAAGCCCTTGGTTTATGGACATATATGATTGGGGTTACATTGCTCAAATATGTCTATAACACCATGGTATTGCATGTATGAATCCTATAAAGGATAGAGACTCCCCTCGAGGAGCATCATGTCTTATTTTGTAATTGAGCCTAGATCTATTGGAGGTTGCCCCCTCGAAGAGGTAAGTGAACATTGATTTCCTTTATGAATAATAAAAAACTTGTTGTTATTTCTTATTGTTCTGTGTTCTAGGTATATTTCTTCGCATATTTGGTATTTTGGTATCTTCTTGCAGGTCAAGAGCATAATAGCCTCCATATCAAAGTCTTCAAATGCATATGAAAGTAGGATCAATTCAAAGTGCCCATCGATACGATTCCAATGGTGTGAACGACACATAAATCCGATTCCGGATGAAGAAGTTAGAGCCGGTCAAAGTTTTTGGGAAAATTAGGGCAAAAGTCACAAAGTGAAAGGTCAATAGTCAACGGTCAACCAGGTCAACAGGATGATGTTAGAAAGACATGTGTCATCCTGGGAATACACCACTTGTCCAGGATGATTTTAGCAGGTCGATGACGTGTCAGAGTATGATTGGTTAATATGGGCCAATATGGGGCTGACACATGGCAGCCAGGATTTTGCACAATATTACCTAATTTCCAAAATTTTGGGGATTAGGGAGGATCAAATCCCTGACCTCCCAGAAGGCTAAGTTTTCGCTAGAAGGGTGGCACCAGATGGGCTACGATGGATCTTGTTATCAGAATTAATGACTTTGTATTTATATTGATGGGATTTGGGGCACCAGAAAAAAGGGCCGATAGCAAGGTCAACCCCATGACTGCCGAACCCCTTAGTTTATTTTCAGGAATATCCCACATGCAATGAGTGGTGTTAAACAATACACCATATATGAATTTATCGAACCACCATATAGCAATAGCAAGCAGAAATATATATGGCCAAACCATAGTTTAAGTGTGTCATTCCATATCAAAATGTCGGAGTGTCGGGGGGGGTTCGACCCGCCGACCTCCAACGTTATATACCAACACCTTCACACCTTCAATCTAACCAACATATCATATGTTCGGGCTTGAAATAGAGCCGATCAAAACTCTTTTAAAATTTTATGCTGGTGCCAGTCAAACCACTAGCGCGCAGACTAAGGCGGTATTGTGCAAACAGAAGCGGTTTTGTAGAGGATAGAAGCGGCTTTGCAGAGGAAAGAGTGGGTTTGCACATTCTAGGGGGTCTAGAGGTCACAATGGCCAAATATGGGCAATTTTATACTCGTTTGACTCGAAATTTTGAGCTGAACGTAATGGTGAGATCCTTTTTCTCATTTGAGTCACTGTTTTTGAGGTCATGTCTGTAAAAACATTTTGAAGACTAATAAAGCAGTCACACTAGAAGCTAAGGACCCGGAGATGTAGCCAGGAAGCCTGGTGAACTCTGTTATCAAATTGTCATTGTGTTGATGTGTATGTTTATATTTCAATTTTCTTATGTGTTTATGTTATTTGCAATCTTTTCAATCCATTGCACTAAGTAACATAAGAAAACTTCACATAAAGTCTATAATACCTTTTTCATTAACGGATCAAGTGGTATCAGAGCAGCAAGGTTTTTAAGTTATAGAATTGAGGCTTCTCTGATCCATCATAGTTATAATAAGATTTCAGCATAAATCACCTAATGTGATTTACGCTGAAATCTTCTTATAACTAAAGGTTTTTAAGGTCTGACAAGATTGTGTGAAGATTTGAATGCTTACTAGGTTAAGGCTCAAACGAGGTGAATCCAGAGATTGGAAGGGTATTTTCACAAATTAGGATGGCAGATGAAACCCCACTTGGGTCAAAATCTCAATTCTTGGATAGTTTCATGACGATACGTGCAATGGTGGAAGAGATGTATCGTGAGTTTAAGAAGAACAAATATGAAGGCACTTCATCACCTAAAGACCAAGAAGATAAGGAAAAGGAAGAAATGCTTCCTCCACCATCTCCTCCATCATCACCATCATCGTCATCATCATCCTCTTCTTCTCATAAATCTAGTCCTTCTAAGAAGAAGAAGAAGAAATCCTCTTTGATCAAATTAGATGTAAAATTTGATTTTCCAATTTATGATGGAGAACTTAATGCTAAAAAACTTGATAATTGGATAAGACAAATTGAAGTGTATTGCAAGGTGCAGAAAGTTGTTTCAGAAAGGAAGAAGATCCAACTTGCTAGCCTTCAACTTGGAGGAACCGCACTTGTATGGTGGGAAGGCAAGACACAAGCAAATCTCAAAAAGCATGGTAAAATAATTTCAACTTGGAATGAATTTGTTTCTACTATTAAAAATCAATTTTATCCATTGGCTTATATGCAACAATAAATGATGAGTTGGCAAACACTATGTCAATTAAAAGGTCAAAGTGTTCAAAGTTATACTCAGGAATTCTGTAAGAGAGCTTTAACATTATGCATATCATTGGACTCACGAGAGACATTGTTGAAATACATATGTGGTCTTCATAGTTATTTGAGGCATACTATACTTATGTTTAATCCAAGTAGCTTAGATGATGTATCGGTCCAAGCAACTCATCTAGAAGCTAGAGGTAAAAATGTAACCCAAGATGTTGGAAAATCATCCAAACCTATTGAAAGCAAGAAGAAAGGCAAGAAGAAATTTAAATGGAAGGAGAAGAAAGAAAACATTGTGAAGAAAAATAAACCTTCATGCATTCATTGTAAGAAGGAAGGCCACGATGAGGCACACTGCTGGTCATTGCATCTGGAATGGAAGCCTAAGAAGTTTGGGAGTAAGGAGCACAAGAATGTTGTTGCTATTCAAAAGGACTTGGGATTAGATTCAGGTGACAATACAACGGTTACAGCTATAGGTATAAAAGGGAAACATTCTAAAGCATCTACAAGTACTTCTTCACATTCTATTAATAATGATAATGATGAGAGGAAAAGAAATGAGCTATTTCACATTAGAGTCATTTCCAAGCATACTAAAATTGATACTTTATTTGATAGTGGTTCACAAGCTAATCTTATTTTTGAAGCAATTGTAAAGAATTTGGGTCTAGAAACAAAACCTCATAAAAATCCATATCCATTAGGTTGGGTGTGTGATAAAACTAAGCTACAAGTTATGAAACAATGTAAACTTTGTTTTGCTTTTGGGTCAAAGTTTGTAGATGAGGTTGAGTTAGACATAGTCCCATTGGACATATGTGGAATTGTATTAGGAAGTCCATACTTGTACAATAGAAATGTTATCTTCTATTGAACTGAAAATAAGTATCAACTCACTAAGGATGGAATTGAATATATGTAAGGGCTCATAAACTCAAAGATAACTTCTCTCTCATAAATTCAGGACAGATGAAAAGAATTGTAAATTCAAGTAAACAATTTTTACTTATGATTGTAAAAGCAAAGGATATTGATAAATCTGATGCTTTCCAAGGTTGTAATCCTAAACAAAAAATAGATCTAGTTAAAGTTGTTTCCAACTATGATATTCTGTTTCAAGAGCCTAAAGGGATTCCACCCAAGCGAGAGATAGAACATGAGATTTATTTGCAGCAAGATGCTCCACTACCTAACATTGGAATGTACAGGCTATCAGCTCTAGAGAATGCAAAGATAAAGAAGCAGGTACAGGAGTTGCTTGATCAAGGGTTTATTCGACCAAGCACATCACCGTGCGGATCACCTATTGTGTTAGTTTGAAAGAAAGACAGTTCATGGAGAATGTGCATTGATTTTAGAGCTTTAAATAAAATCATAATAAAGAATCGTTATCCTCTTCTTTGTATTGATGATTTGTTAGATCAGTTAAAAGATGCAGTTTATTTCTCTAAATTGGAATTGCGAAGCGTCTACCATCAGATTAGAGTTGTAGAACATGATGTATGGAAGACTGCTTTCAAAAAAAAGCAAGGAATCTATGAATGGATGGTTATGGCTTTTGGCTTAACTAATGCTCCAGCTACATTCATGTGAGTCATGAATGATGTATTTAGACCATTCATTGATGAATTTGTAATAGTCTATTTAGATGATACTCTTGTTTTTAGTAGAACATGGGATGAACATGTAAAGCAGGTTTTAGATGTTTTGAAAAGAGAAGATCTCTATGTAAAACTGTAAAAATGTGAATTTGGCAGAACATTATTGAATTATTTGGGTTATATTGTAGGGGGTGGTGAATTGAAGAAAGATCCCTTTAAGGTCGAATTCATTGTATTTTGGCCTAAGCCCAATAATGCTACAGAAGTTAGAAGTTTCTTAGGGGAAACACAATATTGGAGAAACTTTATTGCTAACTTTTCTTTGATTGCAGCTCCTTTACATGCTTTCACAAGTGTGAAACAGGTGTTTCAGTGGGGAGGAAAACAGCAAAGAGCCTTCGACATATTGAAATAAAGGATCAGTACAACACCAATACTAGCACTGCCAGATATTCAACATCCATTTGAGATTGAGATAGATGCAAATGAATATGCCATGGGAGCATTGTTGATGCAACACAGAAAGCCTATATGCTTTCATCTAAGACATTCACTTCAGCGGTAGTTAAGTATCCTACATATGATAAGGAATTATATGCATTAGTTCAAAGTGTTAAAAAGTGGAAACATTACATAATGGGTAAAGAAACAATCATACACACAAATTATCAACCACTACAATACTTACACTCACAAACTAAATTGAAACAATCAAGACACTATTGGTGGATGGGTTTTCTATAGAAATTTCATCTTGTTATCGGATATAAGAAAGGCATACATAATAAGGTTTCAGACATGTTATCAAGGACAATTATAAATGCATCCACAACACTTAAGCATAATTCAGTAATTCATGAAAGTTACATTGAACAATATGCTCAAGACACAGATTTTAAGGATGTATATGCAACTTTAAGTCATGGCAAGCAGGTAGAAGAATTGGATTATTTCATAAAGGAAAAACTCTTATATCATTTGGGAAAGTTATGCATTCCAAAAACTGAAAGAGTTAATATAATTCGAGAAGCACATACTTCTCTCATATCAGGTCATTTTGGTGTAAGTAAAATAGTTGCACAATTACAAAGATTTTGCTATTGTCAATGAATGAATGAGAAAGTTTCTAGATACATTGACAGATGTACTATGTGTGCTACAAGCAAGCCAAGTAATGGAAAATTAGGCCTGTACACTCCACTTCCAATTCCTTCTCGTCATTGGGAAAGAGTTTCCATGGATTTTGTTGGGGGATTTCCAAAGTCTAGAAAGGGTCATGATTATTTGTATGTAGTTGTGAATAGGTTCAGTAAGATGTGTATTTTGGAACCATGTAATAAACAGGTCACAGCTAAACAAACTGCAAAGTTGTTCTTTCAAAATGTATGGGTTCATTTTGGGTTACCCACTTTTATTGTATCCGATCGAGATTCTCGATTTGACAGGAAATTTTGGTCAAGTCTATGGAAGTTAATGGACACAAAGTTAAAGAAGAGCACGACATTTCATCCGCAAATAGATGGTCTAACAAAATTGGTCAATAGGACAGTGATACAATTGCTTCGAGGATATTGCAGCAAGCATCCCAAACTTTGGGATGAGAATTCGTGTTATGTGCAGCATGCTTACAACCATGCAAAACATTCTTTTACTCAAAGATATCCTTTTGAGACTTGTTTTGGTTTTATATCAAAGTATCCCTTGGATTTTTTCTTTGGTAAAGACACAGCAATTGATGGCACAGTGATGTGGACAAAGCAACCAAGTTCATTGAACAAATCCAGGAAATTCACCAGGCAGTACAGGAACAACTGGAAAGAAGCCAAGAAAAGTATAAGGCGCGACATGACAAGCATCGAGTTGAGCATAGGATTTAATTTGGTGATCAAGTCTGGTTGTACATCAGCAAAGAAATACTGCAAGGGGAAGGTAAGAAGTTGAAACCAATTAGATATGGTCCTTTCAAAATACTTAATAAAATTTGTGAAAATGCTTTCCACCTAGATCTACCAACTTATATGCAGATCTATTCTGTCGTAAATGTTGAAAACTTGCGATTGAGTGAGCCTTCATTGGTTGAAGATCCCGAAGAGCAAGGTTAGCTACCTTCCATTGAAGATATTTTGCCCAAGTATCTCAATGTGCTACAGGAGGACACAATTCTTGATAGGAGGATAAGGACTTCGCAACGAGGAAATGTTGAGTATCTTCAAGTTGGACTGAAAGGTACAAATCCGATTAAAGCACGATGGATTGAGATTGGAAAAGTGAAGGAAATTTATCCTCACTTACTCGACAACTAAAACCAACTTTTGGTGCACCAAAAGCTTCAAGCGGGGAGGAGTGATCCTAAATGGATCCAGTTTTGCCTCCAAATCAAAGTCTTCAAATTCAGATGAAAGTAGGATTAAGTTGAAGTTCTTGTCGATACGATTCCAATGGTGTGAACGACGCATAAATCTGAGTCTGGATGCAGAAGTTAGAGCCAGTCAAAGTTTTTGGGAAAATTAGGGCAAAAGTCAAAAAGTCAAAGGTCAACAATCAACAGTCAACAGTCAACTAGGTCAACAGGATGATGTCAGCAAGACATGTGTCGTCCTAGGAATACACCACTTTTCGAGGATGATGTCAGCAGGTTGATGACATGTCACAGTATGATTGGTTAATATGGGCCAATTGGAGGCTGACATGTGGCAGCCCAGATTTTTCCCAATATTACCTAATTTCCAAAATTTTGGGGATCAGGGAGGATCTAACCCCTGACCTCCCAAAATGCTGAGTTTTCGCCGAAAGGGCCGCACCAGACAGGCTATGGTGGATCTTGATATCGGAATTGATGACTTTGTATTTATGTTGGCAGGATTTGGGGCACCGGAAAAAAGGGCCGACGGCCGGGGTCAACCCCACAGCTGCCGAACCCCTTAGTTTATTTTTAGGAATATACCACATATAGTGAGAAGTGTTAAAAAATACACCATATATGAATTGATCAAACCACCATATAGCAACAGCAAGCAGAAATATATGTGGCCGAACCATAGTTTATGTGTGTCAATCCATATCAAAATGTCCAAGTGTCGGGCGGGAGTTTCGACCCACTGACCTCCAACGTTATATATCAACGCCTTCACACCTTCATGCTAACCAACATATCATATGTTCGGGCTTGAAACAGAGCCGAACAAATCTTTTGTTAAATTTTATGTAGGTGCCAGTTAAACCACCAACGCGCAGACCGAGGCAGTATTGTGCAGATAGAAGCGGTTTTGCAGAGGGCAGAAGCAGTTTTGTAGAGTGTAGATGTGGTTCTACACATTCCAGGGGATCTAGAGATCACAGTGACCAAATATGGGCAAGTTTATACTCGTTTGACTCGAAATTTCAAGCTGAACGCAATGGTGAGATCCTTTTCCTCATTTGAGTCTCTATTTTTGAGCTCATGTATGTAAAATCATTTTGAAGACTAATAAAGTGATCACACTGGAAGCTAAGGACCAAGAGAGGTAGCCAGGAAGCCTAGTGAATGTTGAGTATGGAGCATGATTGTTTAGAGGTCTTTGTTTCAGCTAGATGTATACCCCATGAAGTTTGTACACCCCTCCACGCGGGGGGGTGCGGGGGGGACTTGGCCCCCCCACGGGGGTTCAGGGGGCCCGATCCCCCCCAGCTGGGCGGTCCGGGGGCCAGTGGTCCCCTGGTGGGGGTTTCAGGGGCAGTGCCCCCGAAGCTAAAAACAGATGTAAAATTGCCTTGTAAAAGTATAGTAATTTCTAGTCAATCTGGGCCATTCATTAGGCAGATGATTTGACGGTAGAACTTGTTTTTAGTTTAGGGTTTTTTTGCCCTAGAAGGCAACCCCTCTCTTTGTATGATGGAATTGTATTTGTGGTTGTGTAATAAATATGTATTCTTCGAGCGAGAAGCAAAGAGGTGAGACTGTGAGAGAAAACAGAGGATATTACAATGGATCTGTTGTAGGTTGTGTCTCTTCATTTTGTTGGATAATAGAAAGGAAGGACTAGCTGTTCGGGGTGGACGAAGCCCAAACTGGGTGAACCACGTATATCTATGTCTCTCTTGTTTTATGCGTTTTCTGTGTTTATATTTCTACAATATTTTATGTGTTGCATTGCTCTGTAATATATAATTTTCTAACAGTGAACTCCATTATCAAATTGTTGTTGTGTTGATGCGTATGTTTATATTTCAATTTGCTTATGTGTTTATGCTATTTGAAATCTTTTCGATCCATTGCACTAAGTAACATAAGAAAACTTCACATAAAGTCTATAATACCTTTTTCATTAATGGATCATGAGTAATAGTTGGGACTTCATATCGGGGAGACCCCCTACTTTTTGCAACATCCAACACTGTCAACACCTTAGATGTGTGCACAAAATCCCATATTAATACCTTTTGACATACCTCAAAAGTGGTTGCCTTATCCTTTTTGTCATGATATTTCTTTTTAAAAAATTCCCTTTCTTGATTTGATTAAGTGTTGCAATTATTTTTTCATCAAGGGATAGTAGAGTATGATACATGTTAATTAAATCAGATTCTTTAATTCTTCAACTTAAAAGGCTAATCAAAATTAAGCTAATTGTAATTCAATAGGAATAACAACTTCTTGACCATAAACTAGTTGAAAAGGTGTGATGCTAAGGCTAACCTTAGTAGTGATCTTGTCTGCCTATAGGGCATAAGCAAGTAGAAGATACCACTATCGAGGGTTGTCATTGAGAATACTCTTTAGGATTATGATTAAATTTTTATTTGTAAATTCAACTAACCTATTTCGTCTGGGGGGTCCGGGGGCAGTAGTCCCTCGGCGAGGGTTTCGAGGGCAGTGGCCCCGAAGCTAAAAACAAATGTAAAATTGCCTTGTAAAAGTATAGTAATTTCTAGTCAATCTAGGTCGTTCATTAGGCGGATGATCTTACGATAGAACCTATGTTTAGTTTAGGGTTTTTTTCCCTAGAAGGAAACCCCTCTATTTGTATGAGGGCATTGTATTTGAAGCTGTGTAATAGATATGTATTCTCCGAGCGAGAAGCAAAGAGGTGAGACTATGAGAGAAAATGGAGGATATTACAACGGATTTGTTGTAGGTTGTGTCTCTTCATTTTGTTAGATAATAGAAAGGAAGGACCGGCCATTCGAGGTGGATGTAGCCCAAACTGGGTGAACCATGTATATCTGTGTCTCTCTTGTTTTATGCATTTTCTGTGTTTATATTTCTACAATATTTTATGTATTCCATTTCTCTGTAATATGTAATTTTCTAACAACTGGTATCAGAGTCGAAGATCTATTTGGCCGTTAAACTCGCAGGAAAGAAGGGTTCCTCGTTCGAGTGGGAGCAATGGCGGAAGATGGTAAGTTTAGGGTCGAGAAATTTAATGGCCAAAACTTCTCGCTGTGGAAGATGCAAATGGAAGATTATCTGTATCAGAAAGATTTGTACCTACCATTGGGCGGAAAAACAAAGATTCTGACGGGTATGACAGATGAAGAATGGAACCTTCTCGATAGAAAGGCACTCAAAACAGTACGGTTGTGCCTCACAGCGTCGGTTGCCTTCAACATTTCGAAGGAAACAACAGAGGAGGGTTTGATTAAGGCATTGGAGAAACTATATGAAAAACCCTTACCCTCAAACAAGGTATTTCTTATGAAACGGTTATTTAATATGAAGCTGTCGAAAGGTGGATCTATTGTAGACCATTTAAATGATTTTAATATTGTTACAAGTCAGTTATGTTCTGTAGGGGTAAACTTTGATGATGAAGTTAGAGCTCTGTTATTATTGTTCTCATTACCATAAAGTTGGAATGGTTTAGTAATGGCCATTAGTAACTCTGTTTCTGGATCTAGTACTTTAAAGTTTGATGATGTTGGCGGTGCTATCCTTAGCGAGGAAATGTGACAGAAAAGCTTGGGTGAGACATCAAGTAATGCTTTGAATGCAGAGTCTAGGGGAAGAAAAATGGAAAGGGGAAAGAGCTCAGGATATCGTAGTAAATCAAGGAAAGGTAGATCCAAGTCCAGATCGGGGATAATGTGTCAGAAATGCGGAAATAAAGGACACCTAAAGAAAGACTGTAGATCTCAAAAGGGAAAAGAAGGAGATGCACAGCAAGAAAACAATCATGAAGCAAATGTGACAGGTGAGGTGTTACAAGATGCTTTGATTATTTCTTTCGAAAATATTATTGATTCTTGGGTGGTAGATTCAGGGGCTTCATTCCATGCCACACCTGATAAGAAATACTTTCATGACTATGTTCAAGGAGATTTTGGGCAAGTTCGTTTAGGTGATGATAAACCCTGTAAAATTGTTGGAATGGGTAACGTTCTTGTAAAACAGCAGAATGGAAACCAATGGCTACTAAAGGAGGTAAGGCATGTTCCAGATCTAAAGAAAAATCTGATTTCAGCAGGGCAGTTAGGCGGTGAAGGTTGTGTGACAACTTTCACAAATAAAGCTTGGAAGGTCACCAAAGGAGCCCTGGTAATAGCAAAAGGCGAAAAGGTTGGTACATTGCATTTATGCAATGGTATTTCTAACTCTTTTAATGCTTTAACTTCCAAAGGAGCAGATGCAGCATTATGGCATCATAGGCTTGGACACATGAGTGAAAAGGGGATGAAGATTCTTCACTCAAGGAATTTGTTGTCGGGTTTAAAGAATGTTGTTTGGAGTTCTGTGAGAATTGCATTTATGGAAAACAAAAGAGAGTCAAATTTCTCAGAGTCGAGAAAGAAAACAAGAGCGAAAAATTAGAGCTTGTGCATACAGATGTATAGGGACCTACTTAGGTATCATCTCTCAGTGGCTCTCAATATTATGTTACTTTTATTGATGATGCAACTAGAAAAACTTGGATTTATTGTATTAAGAATAAATTTGATGTATTTGATACTTTCAAGAAATGGAAATTTTTGGTTGAGATTGAGACAGGAAAGAAATTCAAGTGTCTTAGATCAGATAATGGAGGTGAATATTGCAACAAAGAGTTTGATAGGTACTGTTCAGAGCATGGAATTTGTAGAGAGAAGACAGTTCCAAGAACACCACAAGAAAATGGTGTGTCAGAAAGGATGAATAGAACAATCATGGAGTGTGCAAGGTGCATGAGATTGCATGCAGGGTTGTCTTTACAGTTTTGGGCAGATGTTGTAGATACTACTGTTTATCTAATAAACAGAGGGCCTTCAAGTTCCTTGGATGGTGGTGTTCTAGAGGAAGCATGGACAGGTAAAAATGTAAACTACTCTTTTTTAAAGCCTTTTGGTTGTGAGGCCTTTGTGCATATTGATAAAGAAAATAGAACAAAGCTTGAGGCAAATTCAAAGAAATGTACCTTTATTGGATATGGTGTTAATGATTTGGGTTATCGCTTATATGATTACAAAAATCACAAAATCATTAGGAGCAGAGATGTAATATTCAATGAAAAGGTCTTGTATAAGAATCAGTTACAGGAAAAGAAACAAGAAAAATAAAACAAGGAATACGTAGTCCTTGATGAAATCACTAAAAAAGTAAAGGTGCCTGAAAATAATAATAATCAACAACCACAACAATAGCAACCACCACAACAGCAGTAGGCACCCCAAACACCTAAAAGTGGTGTTAGAAGATCTACTAAGATAAGTAGACCCCCTGAACGATACTCTCATTCATTATATTATTTATTGTTGACTGATTCTGGTGAACCTGAATGTTATGAAGAAGCAATGCAGGTTGAAAGCGGGAAGAAGTGGGAGGTAGCCATGGAAGAAGAGATGGACTCCTTAATGCATAACCAGACTTGGGATTTAGTCAGGTTGCCTGCAGGAAAAACTACATTGAAGAATAAATGGGTTTACAGGTTGAAGGAAGAAGATGGAGGAAAACAGAGGTACAAAGCTAGACTTGTGGTGAAGGGGTTTGCACAGAAGAAAGGTATTGATTTTGATGAAATATTTTCTCCTGTTGTTAAAATGACTTCAATCAGAACTATTTTGAGTCTAGTAGTAGTTGAAGATTTGCATCTTGAGCAGTTAGATGTAAAGACAACCTTTCTCCATGGGGATTTGGAGGAAGAGATATATATGCAGCAGCCACAAGGATATGAAGTGAAAGGGAAGGAGAAACTAGTGTGCAGGTTGAAGAAGAGCTTGTATGGCTTAAATCAGGCTCCAAGGCAGTGGTATCTAAAATTTGAAAAGTTTATGTCTGAACAAGGTTATACTAGATGGCAGCTATATTATATTGTTGTTGTATGTAGATGACATGCTTGTTGCGGGGTCTAGCATGCAGGAAATAAATGTGCTCAAAAGAAAATTGGCAAATTCATTTGCAATGAAGGATTGTGGAGCTGCAAAACAAATCCTTGGTACTTGAGTTGTATGTGTTGGAAGATGGAGAGTTGAAGCTGCAAAAGATACACACTAGTCAAAATCTTGCAGATATGCTAACAAAAGTTGTAACCAGCGAGAAACTAAGAATATGCTCAGTTTCAATTGGTCTTCAAGGATGACGATGAAGATGAGAAATAGCCAGGTCCAAAGAGGAGTCATTGTCCAGCAAATGAAGCAGCGGTGGAGTTGCTACAATCATTCTCCAAGTGGGATATTGTTGAGTATGGAGCATGATTGTTTAGAGGTCTTTTTTTCAACGAGATGTCTACCCCAGGAATTTTGTACACCCCTCCATGTGGGGGGGTGTGGGGGGGACTTGTCCCCCCCGCGGGGGTTCGGGGGGGCCGATCCCCCCCGGCTGGGGGGTCCGAGGGCCAGCGGTCCCCCAGCGGGGGTTTTAGGGGCAGCGCCCCCGAAGCTAAAAATAGATGTAAAATTGCCTTGTAAAAGTATAGTAATTTCTAGTCAATTTGGGTCGTTCATTAGGCGGATGATCTGATAGTAGAACTTGTGTTTAGTTTAGGTTTTTTTGCACTAGAAGGCAACCCATTTCTTTGTATGAGGGCATTGTATTTGTGGCTATGTAATAGATGTGTATTCTTCGAGCGAGAAGCAAAGAGGTGAGACTGTGAGAGAAAATAGAGGATATTACAGCGGATTTGCTATAGGTTGTGTCTCTTCATTTTGTTGGATAATAGAAAGGAAGGACTGGCTGTTCAGGGTGGACGTAGCCCAAACTGGGTGAACCACGTATATCTGTGTCTCTCTTGTTTTATGTGTTTTCTGTGTTTATATTTTTGCAATATTTTATGTGTTCCATTGCTCCGTAATATATAATTTTCTAACAGTGAACTCCATTATCAAATTGTTGTTGTGTTGATGCGTATGTTTATATTTCAATTTTCTTATGTGTTTATGCTATTTGCAATCTTTTCGATCCATTGCACTAAGTAACATAAGAAAACTTCACATAAATTCTATAATACCTTTTTCATTAACGGATCATGAGTTCTAGTTGGGACTTCATATCGGGGAGAACCCCTACTTTTCATGGCATCCAATACTGTCAACACCTTAGATGTGTGCACAAAATCCCATATTAATACCTTTTGACCTACCTCAAAAGTGGTTGCCTTATCCTTTTAGTCATGATTTTCTTTTAAAAAAATTCTTTTTCTTGATTTGATTAAGTGTTGCAATTTTTTTCGTCAAGGGATAGCAGAGTATGATACATGTTAATTAAATCAGATTCTTTGAATTCTTCAACTTAAAAGGCTAATAAAAATTAAGCTAATTGTAATTCAATAGGAATAACAACTTCTTGACCATAAACTAGTTGAACATGTGTGACACTAAGGCTAACCTTAGTAGTGGTCATGTCTGCCTATACGGCATAAGGAAGTAGAAGATACCACTATCGAGGGTTGTCATTGAGAATATCCTTTAGGATTATGATTAAATTTTGATTTGTAGATTCAACTAGCCTATTTCGCTGAGGGAAATAAGAATATGAAAAGGTATGTTTGATACCTAACCTGCTACAAAAGAGAGAAAATTTGCTTGAGATAAAACTAGGTATGTTATTAGATACAATGTGAATAGGTGTGCCAAACCTAGGAAGTAGGTATTCTTCAAAAATCACATTTAATTGATCCTCAGTGGCTCTTTTAAGGGGGATTTACTTGAATCATTTAGTGAAATATTTTGTGGGGGTCAAAATAAAAGTGTGCCAAACAGAGGAGGGTGGATTGATTGGACCTATGAAATCAAGGCCCCATTTGGTAAAGTGACAAGTTGAGATGATGGGTTCCAAAGGCATAATAGAGTATTTTAATCTTTCAGCTACACGTTGACACTCATTACAAGATTTAACAAAATTAAATGCATCTCAAAAAAATTGAGGCAAAAAGTACCCAGTTCTTGAAATTTTATGACTAATGTCTTTGGCAGTAAAGTGGCCTCCAACATGGTCAGATTGTGCTTATGAACCATGTAATAATTTCAAGATTTGATTAGTTTATTTTTCATCAACAGGTCCTAAAATCATGCCATCTAGAGATTTTATGAATAAAATTCTACCTACAAAAACATACATGGAGGCATCCAAACGTAATTTTCTTCTCTAAGTATTGTTCATGTTTTTTGGATACTTTTGATGATTTAAATAAAAAATAATACCATGATAGCAAGGATGTTGAGAAAGTTTTGATTCTTCAATGTGAATGAAAAATACTTTAGTGAAATATTCATTTTGTGATTCGACTTCTTTGGTATGATTGAGATCTTAAGCCAAATGAAGATCTAAATCACTACCCTTAATTGTATTGGTTTTAGTTAATGTCAAATAATGTTCTTGAATCTTAGTCAAATAATGTGCCAATTTACTAGACATCATATTTTGATACAATAAAAACTTGAAAGATGTAAGTGGGGTTCTAACTTCAGTATGATTTCCACACATCAGGTGTCTAAACTTCTCAATATGTTTTACTAAAGAGTATGCCTATTTTTCAATCATTGAGTACATGATAGCATCATTAGAGAGACTCTAACTTGAGAACGATATAGGTTGTTCTAAACCATAATGATTTTTATGCATTAATATGGAAACAATTGCCTCTTTTGTAGCATTATTATAAATGATGAAATATTTAGTAAAATCTATAGTAGCTAAGACAAGAGCTCTAGATATAGCATCCTTCATCTAGTGGAAGGCCAGTTGAACAGAAGGATTACAATTAAAGATCTAATCACTTTTTAACATATGGTAAATAGGTTTAATGATCTTTTTAAATTTGGGAATAAATTTGCGTCCAAAAATTATTGTTCCCATGAATGATTGAATATATTTCTTAGATGCAAGGGGAAAAAGGTGCTTGGATGGCCACTACCCATTCAATATCTATTTTGATCCCAAAACAAGAGACCACATGTCTGAGAATCTTACCTGATTCGATACCAAAAATAGGTTTAGCAAGGTTCAAAGAGATCTCGTATTTTCTACAATGAATAAAAAATACTCAAGTGATCAAAGCTATCACTTTGCTGCTTTGATATATGGTCAAATCAGCTAAGTAAACTTATATTTTTACGCCAATCATATCATAAAATGTTGTATTCATATATCTTTAAACAGTTGCACCAAAATTGGTTAAACCAAAAGGCATGCGGTTGAAAGCAAATGTTCCCCACTTGATGGTAAAATTTGTTTTATGTTGATCATTTTTCTTTAAATAAATTTGATTGTAACTAGAGAAACCATGTAATAATAAAATGATATAAGATCTGACTACTTATTCCAAGCTTAATTCCATATTTTCAAGATGGAATTTATCCTTTATACTCGCTTTGCTCAGGGAACGAAAGTCTATGCACAGGTAGATTTGACCATATTATTTCTAAGTAAAACTAGATTAGCCACCCACTCTGTAAATTTAATTGCATAAATAATGTGAGGTGAAAGTATCTTATCTAGCTCTTTTCTAATAGTTGCTTCAAGAGATGGGTTGATTGGATTTTGTTTATGTATTATAGGTAGGAAATCCTATTAAATAGAAATTACATGAGTGATTATTGAAGGATCAAAGCCCTTAATATCATTGTAATACCATGCAAAAATATCATAGAAATCATTAAAGAGGTTGAGAATTATTTTAATCTCCTTAGCAGAATAAGTCATTGAAACATATAAAAATTTGGGTTCTTCATCAATCTAATATTTAGTTGAAAGGTTTCATTAGTCATCATATTAATATTTTTGATATATATTTTAGTTTTAGCAATATCACTTGGTGAGAAAGAATCTTCCAACGGGACAAGGCCTTTGAAGTATTTATTTTGTTCCAAATTAATAACTTAGGAAAATTCCTTGGATTTTTTGACAAGAAAACTAGGAAGGGCCTAGTTGTCCTCGAACACTTGCCAAGATTCACCATTATTAGGCAAATATGGTCTATACAAATACACCAAAAGGTAGTTAGGTTTATTCATCATATCAAATCGCTCAGGCCACACGACATACGTTTCCAAACCATCAACAATAGCATTCATACTTTAGTTCACATGTGTAATATTAAAACTACTAAATTCATTGATAAAATGCAAAGTAAGGTTGGTATGATGCCTCATGAGCTTATTAGAGGGGTATAGACCTTTTTTTATCAGATTTACAATTAGCTCAGGATCCCCAAAAGCAAACATATTTTGGATTCAAAACTTAATGGAATTATCCAATCTGAGGAGCAGAGCTTCAAACTCTGCATTTTTGTTAGTACAGGAAAAATTCAACCAATAAGAAAATAAGCATGTCTTTCCAAAATGATTTTCCAATATTATTCCAACACCATTTCCTTCTTGAGATGATGATCCATCGAAAAATATATGCCAAACTTGATCATATTTAGGAGGAACATCATTAGTATTTTAAACTTTAGTTTCTTATTTGTTAAATATGGAATATATTCTTAATTCCTCTTCTACATATTTGATCGAGGGTTGAGGGAGATTCTTGATATAAGGTACAATTCTCTCTTCTTGGTACGTCATGATATTTTTTGTGAACTTTAGGAATGATGATGTGAGTGTCATCCATAGAGTAGTACCCTTCAGTTAAAGACTTATAGTCCCTACCTAGGATAATCAAGTAATTAATAACATCCATATCAATGACCTAAATGTCAATAGGTGATACAAATCTCAAAATGTGAGCACATGACTAGTGTTACATCTTTAGTCTCCCCAATAGTAGGTTGATTTTGTTTATTGAATCCCAGAATATTTATGAATGCCTCATTTGTGAAAGAGATTCCAACCTCCTATGTTATTGTCTTAGACATCACAATACGGCTAGAGCCTCCATCGATTAGAAAAAATGGCATATTTTATCAAAAAAAGTCATAGACACATAAAAGGGGGGTTTTTAGGTTGTTTAAAGTTGGTAACAACCTCATCTATTTAGTTTGAGGTAGGATCAAGATTGGTTTCATCTTCCATCTCAGTGATGGCCACAAAAGAAGTTGGAGTTTTGGATGGTATCTCAATAACTTTTTCAAGGTTAGCAACCTTCTTAAGGGTCTAGGCAAGATCAAGTAGTGTAGCATTTGCTTTGATCTTAACTAGATTATGAATGATGTTATATTTCTCAAGTATTTGAATAATGGTTGGGTTAGGATTAGGGTTGCTACTATCTTTATTATTGGATGCAGATTGCTTAAGAGTGGAAATATTGTGATTGAAACAATGATTTTTTATTTTTTTGTTATAATTATAAGCATAAGTATTTACAATGTGAATGTCATATTCAACCCAATCGAGGCTATTTACAACATTACTTTTTGTTGGTGTAGGTTTCTTCCCAAAGATTATTTCCTTGCTAGATTTGTGACCTCACATGTTTCCTTTGTTGAAGAATCTAGGGCCAATGTAGTATTAATGTGATTCTTCTTGACTTGATAATTATTTGTGAGGTGTTTTAAATTTCTTCTTAACATAGTCTTCATTTGTTATTATTAGAGTGTGTCTTCATTAGTTCATCAAATACCTACCAAAATAAAGAGACAAGAACACAAGATGTTTGGCTTTCTTCTAGGGCCAAAACCTCTCCCTCTTGGAGAGGAAAAGCCACACACAATTATTCTTATAGAGATTCCATTTGACGAATACCAAGACCTTGACCCTTGACCTACTAAGCCATTCCAAGATCAAGGCAACAATCCTCTTCTTGTTGTTGAGATCATCATCATCATTGTTGCTTCATGGAGGTCATTATTACTGCACCTTCACCGACATATTAATTCTAACAATGAGATCATGAATGTTGCTCCATTGTTACATCTTCACTGAGATATTCATTGTTCTTTTACTAAGATCATATCTTCACTTGAATCATCACTAATAACATGAATACTTGTTACTATGTCTTCATAAAATAGAGATTGAGATTATAACTTCGTCCAGATTGTATGTTGTGTCAAAGTGTATTATTGTGAGTTCTATTCATCATGAATATACCAAGACTGAGTAGGATTCTATGAGATCATCGAGATTCTTCTCATCGTAGTTAAGTCGAGACTCGATTATGCCGAGACAGAGATTATGTCGAGATAGTAGTCATAATTATGCATTCAGAAATAATGCCAAGACAGGGTATGCTGAGAGTATATTACCTCGATCTTCTTTATTGAAAATACATTAAGACAATAGTTGTGACTAGATAGCATGTCGAGAGTGCACTACGAGATTACTTAGATCAGAGACTGTGTTTAGTATGTCGAGTGTGAGTGTGTTCTCTTCCTGCACCGACAACCTCATTATATTACCCATCCGAAGGACAAAGACCTTCTGATATTGCGAGGTCTTAGGACTATCCTCACTCATTGTGATTAACATTGAAAACTTCATAGATTTCTGAGATTCTGTTTTGTACCCACAAAGAATCACACAAAAAATATGAGATATCTTCCTTATCTTTTATGGATACCTCAACTGGGTATATATAGTGGTTTTCCCTCCATATTTAGCCAACCTGAGCCACCGAAGAGTTATGTCTTCAATGCAAGCCAACATGACATCCTTTAATTCGATTTTGTAGGTCGACGTAACTAATTTATTCATCATTTTTTTTGTTGCCTTCATCAAGAGGATTGTGTTTGTATTAGAGGGTTGATCTAGACACCAGGTTGACTCATATACATTATGTATATGCTCAAGAAGAGCTATTTACACATGTCTTTGACTCTTTGAATTTCCTAGGCCTATAGAATGAGCAAGAAACTCATTCTTATAATATATATATATATATATATATCTTTTTCTTGACAAGTACAAATATCAAAATTACATTTGTAAATACCAAACCTAGTTACACTTTCTTCAATACTATCATCACAATAGTCTTCACAAAAGTTGCACCGAGGACTATTTACAAAAAAAGTTCCTGGTGTAGGTGAGGCAGAGATAGGTTGAGGAGTTAGAGGAGGAGGAAGAAAAAATTTAATGGGAGTGGGAGATACTTTCCTCTCAAATGAAATCATTCGATTATTCATATCTTGCACAAAGTACAAGATAGTGGCCATTTCAATATTCTTGCTTGGTTCACCCAAAGGGAATCCAATTCTAAGATTATGATTTTCAAATTCAAGACAAGTTTGCAAGGATGAAGCCAAATTATCTACAAATTTCTCCTCAAGCCTATTTTTGTAGGGAAGAGGTATAGTATTATAATAATGTATCATTGAAGCCTTAACATGAGGTCTTATCAGATCTAGGATTCGATTATAAAGCTTAATGAATCTGAGACCAAAGGCTTTGATGGTCTCTCCAAGTTGAAAAACCATATTATTGTATCATTTCAACCATTTGACTAGGATTTGTTGTTGCCCAAGTGGTGAAGGATTTAGGTGGCAAGTTAAATAAATTCAAGGTATCTTTCCCTTCCAAAGAGTTTACAAATAGCCTCATGCATATATCATTATCATTGGACCCAATATTATTACAAGCATGAAAGAAGGAATTTAAGTGCTCTTCTACTATGCAAGCACCATCACCAAATAATTTTAGTGGATAATATTTTAATTTAGCTAAGGGAGCTATTGTAGGAGCCAAATTTAAAGGAGAAGGGACAGGCCAACAATTTGTGTTTAAACATTCTTCAAACTCAAATAACCCATATTTCTTGATGACCTTATTTCGATATTGGGTTTTTATTTTGCATAAACAATACCAATGGAGGTGCAGACATTTTGATAGGACAGTTATCGAATATAGGTATTTGATGTATGAGTGTAGTGCTTGATTCAGAAGAAGAAAATAATCTCTTAAGAATAGTCTTGATATTATCAATATTTTTATTATTTCCCCTTACAATTGATAGGGAGTCATAATCAAGATATTTTCCTCTCAATCGATAAGATTGTTGAGGAGTTCAAAATTTTTATGGGAGGACCTTGATTGGCAAAGGGTTTCAGGAGTTGAATGTGGAGATCGTGATGGGTGAAAATGCTTTTGCATGTATTGATTAAAAAATTCAATCAGGTTAGATTCTTTCTATGCACTTTTTAAATTTCTCATCAACAATCTCAATGTCATGGGATATGGCAGCCCAATATCTTTTGATCTCTTCCCCGGTTTTAGAGGTATCTAATGTAAGATTGGACAAATCTTCATAAATATTGTTCTGATTATTAAAATTTGGGAAGATATTTGGTTGAAACAGGGTTGATATGGTAATTTATGATAGAGAAATTTATGATTTAATCCACTTGTTCGAGTAAAGATAATATTTCATACAAATATCTCAATAACAAGATAGAAAATGTAAGAAATTGACCTTGATTAAAATTCTTGGTTGTAGTAAATTTAGTTGTTGATAATAATGATAGAGCAATATTTTCCTAATTGGTACTTGGAAGGAAAGGTTCAACCCTAGTCATAGTCTTGCAAATATATCAAAAAAAATAAAGACCCAAGAAAGCACTCAAACAAGCTCAAAAAATAAAAAGAAAGAAATGGAAAGAAAGAAGCAAAAACTAGTCAGAACAAAAAACAAAAAGACCAAATAAAAGGGGGCTATCACTTTACACTCACTAGTATGGTTTCCAAGAAGGATGTTGATGGATACACAAATCAATTTACACCCTTACAAACTATTGGTTTGATTGGCCAAAAATCTAGGAATGGTACTCAGTTTATAGCCCTCTCAAATATTATACAACTTTTAAGTAAACAAAAGAGAAAAGTATTTACAGACCAACACTAGAATTCATATGTCGAAAAAAAAAAAGAAAAAAAAGAGAAAAATACATACAAGAAATTTAAGCATGGTAGTTAAATTTAATAAACTGAAACTTTGGAAATATTATCATGATAGAACTTAACTAAACATCAGTACATGTAAGCACATGGGGCATAGAATAAGTAATGATGGGTTGTATTGTTAAGTCACTCGACGATATGAAGGTCATCAGTTTGAAACTCTGTGGTAAAAATCCAACCATGTTAAGGGCTGGTGTGGTCCTGCCTGAGTGTGATCCCCATGTGATTTTGATGACTTAGATGCCCCCTGGGTCGTGATTTCTCAAGCCAAAGGTCACTTAGAAAACTTGACAAGAAAAAAAAACGTTCAATATAGGTAAATTATTGTTTGTGTTTAAATTAGAGTTCTGTAAATATTAAAGATACAACATATAGTACACATGTCACAACAATTAAGAAAATGAAAAATATAAAAAATAATAATAGTATACAAGATGGAAAAACTAATAGGAGATCCTTCATTGAATAATTTAAATAATAATGTTCAGAAATAATAAAAACAAACTCAATAAATTTAGAAATCTTTGCTCAAGAGCTCCTTAACAAATTACGATGTTTTTAGGACCATATAGGTCAAATGCTAACAACTATGAACAACAAATTAATCAAAGCTTGTTGCAACCAACTCAGAAAAGCGTTCATGCATTGGTGTGTTGCTACAAAAGGAGTCAATATATAAGTATCAACAAAAGTGCAAAAAATATTAATCATTAGTGACTAAAATAAAAGATACCTCAAACAATAAGAAACATTGTTTAGCCTCTGTCAATGCTACTATTTAAAAGAAGCCATGTAGACCATAGTTTGTAAGATACAAATATTTAAACACCAAAATCAAAAACCCAAGTGAAGAATAAAATCTATATCATAACAACTTGTGTAGCAAATTGAGGGATCTTGTCTTCCTCATACAAGCCCATATTTGTACTCAAGTTGTCTGCATAATAGTTATATAATTGTTTGCTTTTATTTAAAAAACGAACTTCAGTTTTAATGCCTATTCATAAGCTCGATTAAGTGAAAGGAAAGACAAATGAATGTAGGATTCTAAAAAATATGAGTATGCAATGAATCAAAATAGGGGAGAACCCACATCCAAACCATCAAAATTTCCACATGACTATCGTTATCCCAAATTAAGATTCAAGATAATTTCCATATAATATCATATGTGCATGAAACACATAAAATTCAAATGGATATATATATATATATATATATATATATCCAAGTCCAAAAATATGCATATATGTGCAACCAACCACCAAAACAAAAACTCATGTTGCCATCAAACTGTACATTTGAAACATATGATTGGCAATCAAAACTTAATGTTGTTTAGAAATTAAACCCACAACCAAACATCAAAATTTATAAGCAAATGCCATTCAATTGTTCATGTTTTCTACCAATAACCTCTCCCTTAAAAAAGTGGGTTGCCTGATCTTGATGTGTTCTTATTCACCTTTCTCTCTGGACGAAAAAGTAATGGAAATGGTAACTAGTTCAAGGGGTAAAACCTGGTGAGGAGTCTTTTCCAGTTTTACACTTGTAGGGTTTGCAAACAATGGCACAAGGTTGGTGGATTTAGAAGCTAAAACATGAACATATTTTCTAGCATGTCCATTGCTAAGGCAAGTACCAACATTAACAACAAGGGGATAACATCATTGGACTTCAAATGAGGATTGACTTCTCCAGAAGGGTATGAAAAGGCATGAGTAGAAGGGTAGCAGGAATAACTAGAAGCATGATGAATTTATTTGGGGTCATCTTGCCAACACTTATGGACAACATTTTATGGATTTGGGATAGGGTTCCAACCATTATTAGTATCCCAAACATTATTATTTGGCATGGTCCAAGAATTTCATTTATATTTGGGACTAGCCTGAGAGAAGGAGTGGCACTATTCTAGTACACAAGAGGGAAGCAAGAAACATTGGGCGATATAAGATACAAGTGGCTTATAGTGGCCAATTTATGAAATTCATCAAAATCGACATTGAAATGTATAAAGAAGAGATCCTTCTTAGTCCTACCTCTATAACCACCAGCCAAGAGGCCTATTTATTCTTCCTTGACCTCTACCTTGTCCTCGGGAACCTGAATTCATGTCTAAAATTGACTAAAAATTAACAACAACCAATTAAAACATGATAAGTTAATACATCGATTCAATTCTCTTTTAAATCACTACATTTCAGATGCATCAATAAAGGCGAACCGTATCTCATGTGGTTGAGTGAAGGTTGGATAAAATGTTTGGATTACGAAAGGGGTTGAGAGGAAAATTCATGTAGGGGCATGAATGCCAAAAATATTAAAAAAAAAACACACACACTATTCCACTTGTTCATTTAACCTTTTAAATTTTCTTCCCATTTGATTTTTCTTCTTTTTATATATATTTTATTTCTGGTTTATTTGCAGGGAAAATTCAAACTCAAAATTCTTTCATATTTTTACATATATACTTCAGATTTTTGCAGAGAATTTAATTTCATAGTATCAATGTCGTAATTATTCAAAGGGGGTATTTGTTTCTCCCATTTTATTTTGTGTTTCTTCGCTTTTGGAATAGGGTTTTCGGAATTGGATTTTTGGCATATCAGGGGTTACAATAAGGAATTAGGCTAATCAAAAGAATTGGACAATGGAATGGAGGATATGAGACTCATTAATGAAGACATGCAACATGAATTTCTCATGAGAAAACTCCTGAAGAAAAAGTACTTTGCATGTGGGGAGGCTTGGCATTTTTGTGATCCTTTTATCCTTTTTCTTAGTTTGCTTAGAGCACAAACACTAAAGGAAATAGGGAATAATTACAAGGAATGCATAGTAGAGAAAAATCAAAATTGGGTTTTTGTTGGATGAGGGATTTTTATTTTTTCATAACTAAAACAAAGAAAAAAATCTCTAAAAAAATCTCTTTCAAAATCAAGCAATGATTGGTGCTTCAATTAAAAACCCATTTTGCAGTGTGGCTTCGAATTGCAAAGACAAAGAACTTATCAAGAGACAAGACAGAATGACAATAGGGTAAACATGAGAAAGATTGATTTAAAATCAAATTTTCTATAAAATGCACAGAGATTACTCAACTAATGGAAAATGCAAATAAATGTGTAACTTACAATCAATAACATACCCATAATTTGACTTAGAGAGTGATGAAACGTATAATTATCCCAGTGAAGAACTCATGAACCTCAGTTCAAGCTTAGTATTTTCTAGTGGTCGTGTTGGTAACCTAGGTGGTAAAAATCCCAAATGAACTTGAACACCCAAAGCCAAAAGGTTAAACACTAAGAGAGTAAAATCCCTCATCAATAACAACCATCGATTTAGACTGAGGTCCATTTGTTATCCTAGATCAAACACGGGACTATAGAATTAAAATCACAGTACAAAGTTGCGAGTTTCTAGGTTAGACATTTAAGATGTGAAATGGTGTGAAGCTTCCGCAGGTCTAATGGCTTAACCATACTCATGCAACTCAAAATAAAACAATTCTCAAATGAGAAAAACAATAAAAATAACCTTGTATTTCAACGCATGTACCATGTCATGTGATACCTCATGGTTGTGGATCACATGTGGTTGTCGACATGGAAACTTCCAATGCATGCACCCAATAGGCTTCCAATGGCATAACCATGATAACATCAAAGTATTTATAATTTGTGCAAGAGTAAGGTGGTAGAGCCAAAATGAACCATTAACATACATATCTATAACATAACCATATTACCATATGTTGTTTCCAAATGCCTGCCATAATAATCAACATTGTATAACCATATCAAAAATTCTATAAAGATCATATCACATAACCATAGCAAATTCATCATAACAATTATGTAATATAATTGTATCAAATGTTAGCCAAAATGATGATATCGTAGTGCCCAAAGTGAGTTAAACAATCATAATACAAACTTGTATGGTTACATTAATTCTTGAGCCATATTAGGGTGTATCAAATAATGGATTTGAAACCTTCAAACATAATCCCTTTAAAGAAGAATAATAATTTCCACCCTTTGTAACATGATTTGTGTCATGAACAATTCATGAAATATAATACCAATGTTTTGATGATGGCAATCAAGAACTGATATATAGTTAGGTTGCTTCCACTTCAAATTTCAACCATATACATGTAGTTAGATTCAACCACTCTGCTTCAAACCAAGAATATAAAGTAATTAACACATATATATCATCAAGCAATAATTAATGCAATCTTATGTAAATAATATTTATGGTCCACCCCCCTTTGGTCATTGATCTGAAATTGATGAAAAGGTATTACAGACTTATGTGTAGAGTTGTCTATATTACTTAGTGCAATGGATCGATAAGATTACGAATAACACAGACAATTAGACAATTAGAAAACACAATTAAAACACATCAACACAACCAAAATTTGATAAAGGAGTTCACCAGACTTCCTGGCTACATCTCCTGGTCCTAGCTTCCAATGCTAACCTCTATATTACGTCTTCAAAATGGTTGGTATAGGTGTGAGCTCTAAAACAGAGTCTCAACACAGAAATGGATATCACCATTGAGTTCTACTTGAATCCTCAAGTCTAAATGAGTATAAACACGACCATACTGGTCACCCTGACCTCCAGACCCCCTGGAATGGATCGAAAATACACTCTCCATCAACTGTCTATGTTACAGTGTTTTTATAACACGTTTTAGTTACTATTTGCATTAAACGTGGAACAAATACTTTTATAATAGAAACAGGCTAAAAACGAAAGGACCGGCGGGCGCGAGTCGAACCCAACCGTCTGGCCTTTCCCCGGCATTGATCTCAAGAACAACACATTTGACAGTTTTCGCGTCCCACTTCTCAACTGATTCAGACAACCTGCATCATTGATCTGTCCTCTACCATCCAACAGATGTTGCGCGGTTTCGTGCAAAAACTAGCACATTCACTATTTCTCTGGAGGCACGCGATAAAGTGGTTTTTAGGAGGCTACATGTCACTCACTGAGTGGAATCACGTGCTCTCGGTCTAAAACTACTTCCTACCTTGAAGGCATGCAATAAACCATTTATCGCCCTCCTTTTGGAACTCAAAGAGTTTATCTCCTTCTGTATAAATATATCACGTCTGTTTTTCCAAATAACTTGCCTACATGTTTCGATGTGATATGCATTGATCTCCTTTGATCGAATTATCTATTCCCTTGACCATTGTTCCTCATCGCCTGAGGTCTGAACCAATCTCCAACTACCACATCATCTGCTGCACTGACATCATCAAGTACCTGCGACTCTTTCCCGGGTTGCCACATTTCCTACTGATGTAGGCTTTGACCTTTTGACTTGAATCTTTAATTGGCTCTATTTTCCTTATCCAAAATCAGATTTGCATGCGGTTTGCACCATTAGCTTCGTTTCAACGAGCTCTTCAACCTTGTTCCATTTTCACCTATATTTGAAGACTTTAGATTTAGAGGCCGTGCTAAATCCATTTTGGATCACTCCTCCCCACTGGAAGCTTTTGGTCCACCAAAAGTTGGTTTTTAGCTATCGAGTAAGTGAGGATAAAGTTCCTACAATTTCTATCCATCGTGATTTACTTGGATTTGTACCTTTGATTCCAACTCTCAAGTACTCAACATCCCCTCATCATGAAGTTCTTATCCTCCTGTCAAGAACTATGTCCTCCTGTAACTCATTGAGATACTCAGGCAACAGATCCTCAATGGAAGGAAACCGACCTTGCTCTTTAGGTATCAAGAAAAGAAGGTTGGAAAATGATAGAAACATATATTTTTATGGCCAATTAAGGTGCAACCAAGCATGACAAAGGCAAGAGTATTGTATATTATTACAAATTTTCAAATTTTCTAAAGTGAATCTCAACACATGGGAGGATTGTTCCTATGTTGATGCAATGGGAAAAGCTACATCAATGGGCCCTAATGGCTAGAACCCCAAACACACTTGAAAATGGATCTGACAATCAAAGATGTGGATGGATCTATTGTATCTATGTTGAACATATGGAAGGCTCTCATCCTATGTATGTGAATTCTTTTATTTGTACAAGTACAAAATATGAAAAATCATCATGTCAACCACCTTTGTTTTCCCATTGTTTTGGGAGTGGAAGGAAATTGGTTTGGTTAGCTTGGTGTCCATCATAGACTATAAGGTACTAAGGAATCTATTGTCCCTATCTAAAATAATTGTTTATAGTAACCCAAAATGTCAACCCAAGTATGCTCGAGAAAGAGTCTATAAATGACGTCTGCTGGGATACTCTTCTTGCATGATGTCAAAATTACCATCTCAGAGAATTAATCGATAACCAAAAGAACACAATATTACCATGTTTCATTGTGGGAAAAATCGACATGTAATCCAGGGATAGTAACTCTTAGGGCCTCTCTAGGGTAGTTAGAGGAGTGTACAACCCCTGCTTCTTAATGGCAGGCTTATAAATGGTATAGGAAATGCATGATATGATATGTCTATTGAAGTCTTATTAGATTTTTGGCCAATATAAAGTACTACTATATTCTCCAAACCAAATTTCCCTACCACCTAGCTATATTGTGCCTCCCACATTAGTCTTGCACACTTGCATGAGGGGAACAAAGACCCAAATAACGCAAGAGTATCCCCTAGAGGTGAATGCTTGGAACTTGTTTAATTACTCTTATAAATTGATATGTAGCAGCAAATGAGGGTCACTTCACATAATTGGGGTCACTTAGAGGTCTTGTTCCAACCAGATTTAAGCACTATGGTTAGCACCATAACTAGGGGATGGTTGAGGAAATATAAAACATTATTTGTGTTGCCTTTCTTATACTTAATGTTAAATATGAATTTTTGAAAGTATGTGGACTACTTCTAACACTAATCATTTTTTACTTTCCTAATATTTGTATGAATTCCAAAGGCTTGTCATTAGTGTGGATGATAGCTTCCTTTCCCAAAATATAATGCTTCCATTGTTGGCAAGCTTACACAATGGAGTACATGTCATGATAATTAGTGGGATACCTACAAAGAAAATCAAAGAGTATCTCATTGGGACATGCCACTTGATCTCTATATTGAGTGAGGATTTCACTGATGGCATTCTCGAAGGAATCTATCTTGATCTCAAATAAATATTATAGGTCGAACTTAGAGAGATAATTCGCCTATTTGTTCCATTCTTTGTGGATGCACTGAAAAGTAAATGAGTGAAATTTTCTTTTCAAAGCAAAAATTATGTCCATCCAATGGCTTAGACTTAAGACATAGATATGACTGTTTCTAGCGATCCAATCAATGACACATTTTGAGTCATTGAAAACATGTAGATTTGTAACATGCATATGGGAGGAAAAATAAAGAAGGGACCAATCAGCACAAATCTTAGCCTTAGTTTTAATATCGTCACCAAAGTTTGCCCAAATATAGAAAGAAGATGTCCCCTATTGGAGAATGCAAGTACCTCCACCATAATGGTAATTTTTGGATGCACCATCAAAAAATCAACTGGATAGGAACTAAGATTCTAAGGAAAACACAAAGGATGGGGAGATTTGTGTGAAGGAGATCTCAAATAGCCTTTAAAGGACCCAATAACCTATGGAAGGATGTAGTGGGGACTAACGGAGAGATCCTAAAAAATACATTTAATTCTTACCTTCTGTATGCCTGTTGTAGTGGCTACAACCACCCTCCAAAAATTTTCCTTAGCTTTGTTATGGAGCCTCCCTACCAACCTTTCACAACAAAATGTCTTGGTTCATCAAGTACACAAGCTTCAGTGATTTTCTTGCAAGTAGACAGTCTGTCTATCAAATCTTGTTGCATCCCCCTCACAGGTTATTTCTCTAGACTTGGTCCAGTTGCAGACTGAACAACTCCCTCAAGAAATTGCACAATTCTAGAGGGAAACCAGCCTTCCCTCCAGAAATTGCGCAATTTTGTCTAGCAGCCTGTTGGGCTCTAGAATTGGGCAAATATGTCAGTCAAGCTTCATCCAGAAAATTGCGCAATTCCTCCCAGCAAGGCTATTTAGCCCAAGAATTGCACAATCCTGGACAGAAGTCAGGTGCTCTGCCCTGAAATTGCTCAAATATCCTAGGCTGCCAACCCAGCTCCCTTCCAGAAATGCACATTTTTTCCTAGCAGTTGAGCAACCTCTTGCATGTGCAATTGGGTTGACCATTTCCACTCGGGACCAAAGAAACTTAACTGGCATGCATAGCTTTCTTTTCCCGGAATAGCAAAAGGAAACATGCAAAAAGAATCCCTTGATTTATGGAGCTATTTTTAGCAACTGGAGGTCACATGAAAAGATCGTTTTAGAATCTTTCCTCCAAGTGTCGCTCTTTCCTAGATTTGTGGCATGCGCGGCATGAGCTTTAAACTTATTTATTCGATGCTTTAGATCTCATTTCTTCACATCGATCTTGGAGCTCTGACATCCCACAGCACATCCAGGACTCTTTGACACATCCAACTCATCTATTCTTGGGTAAGTGATATCAACTTGTCTTTTGCAACATTTCTGTCGCTTTTTGTGTTTTCACTTGTGTGAGTATCGTTTGCTTGATTTATTTGAATGCTTGTTGTCATTTATGTGCATACTAGCTTTTACTAACACCGTTTCAGTTTCTGTTAGTATCTCACTACTATCGCATGCATGAAACTATTTTGCACGAACATTCATCGATTCGATGACTTGCTTCACCCACATGCATGTTGTTCTATTTTCTAAATCTTTCATTCACTATTTTCTTGCATGATCACTTGATTCTACTTACCCTTAGTATCACCATTCATTCACTTTCACATTTGCTTTCAGTTTCCTGTCGACAGGTTTGGGCAGCCTTGGCCTGCACTTTACCTCACCAAGATAGCATTGTACAATCCTGAGAGGGAAGGTTCTATCTTCCCCTCAAGAAATGCGCATTTTTTCTCAGTGACTATCCTTCAGCCTTGCTTTTCACAATTCTGAGGGACAGGGACTGTTGGCCTAGAAAATTGCACAATGCAGTCACTGAGCCTGAATCCATTTCCCGCTGATTTGCGCATTGCGCAATTCTACTAGTCAACAGTCATCCTGGATTGTGCATTGCACAATTCCAGGAGCCAGTCATGCCTCCCAGACAGCCCAGGATTCTTTTGCACAAGTCTGGCAGCTAGTCTTCCAGCCTCCAAGAAGAAATTGTGCAATCCTTTCCAATCATTCCCCAGGTATGTGTTATGTCGTCCCTCCAATTTTCTTTGGTTTTCATTGACAGATTTCTTGCCATGCATGTCGCCTTGTCTCCAAATCTAGTAGGCGTTTGTCCACCTCTTAATATTTCAGGATCAATGGCCTCCAAGAGAGCATGATCAAAGGATACTGACGAAAGTGCAACTAGAGCAGAAGTTGAGCGAGTTTCCACAATTCTACTGATCTATGAAGATACCAAGTTGATTCTAGACAAGGACATCAAGTTGAAATGGCAAGAGGTCAATGATGCATTTGCAGGCATATTTGGGGAATACCTCAAAGACCGCCAGGTATACATGAGAATCCACAAGTCTTACTTGTACCAGATTGCATGCAGATACCCCGTGTTCCCATGTGCAGACATGATACACTAGATCATCTTGCACACTAATCCCGAGACGATGACCTTGAGAAGTGTCATCTAGACGAAGATCGCAACCTTTAAGTCATAGGATTATGATGAGATATATTAGATGTCAGAGCCCATCACTATCATGGAGACTCCCTTTAGTTTACCTAGCAGCAATTCCAACTCCAGAGACATTCTGAATAACTGGCTAAAGGAGTCAGCTAGATTCAAGATGACACCCAACCAGATCTACAAGATGAAGATACTACAGAAGGTGTATCAATACTTGGTCATTTTTGCATGTCAACTGTATGGCCAAGAAAGCATGGAAACCTTCCCACAGAATTGGGTGGTCACACTAGAACAACTAGCCAAAGAGGGAAAACCATGCAACTAGTCTGTCATGTTGGCTCATCAGCTGAAGGAACAGGTACTAAGGGCTCAATAGCCACCCAAAGGTATGCAAGTAGAAATATTCATGTTTGCCTACATCTTCGATGCAGTCTGTTCCCGACAGGAGCTTCTGAGATTGAAATGGGCATGGTCACCAACGAAGACTGTTGTGAACACTTATTGTAATATATTGTTCAAATGTAGCTTCATAGGAGTTATCACACGGTTGTCTGATCATTTTGTCATGCTAGTTTATAAGACGATATTCGAACAGGATCCACCCTATGTGTCGATGGCAATGATGGAGGCACTAATAGACATAGCTGATTGGTATGCCTCACTACGGGACACCTTCATACGGATGTACAGTGTGGAGAATCCTCCGCATGTGCTAATGAAGTTTTCCTTGGACATATTCGTCATGCAATAAGTACCATATCACATCTCGGTAGGATTGATAGCTAGGCTACACTAGAAGAAGAAGGCACCTTGACCCGCTCTTCCACTGCGCATTGGGTTATACGAGATCCAGAGTTTCAAGCATGTGAATGTCGAAGCAGATCAGATGAAGAAGTATCCATTCAACCTCTGAAATTACAATATGTATGACCCGCATTATCTTTTGAAAGATCACTGCATGAGAGTACAATTCAACTGGATCCACGAGGCATGACATTGGGTGGAGAAGGACCCATGGAGATATGGTCAAAACTCCTCTAGACTCAATGAACCAATCGTCTTTGATATGGAATGGTTAGTGAAGAAATGTGAAGCAACATCCCAGAGAGCACGAGAAGCAGCGACAATAGTAGAGGTGAACATACCACTATGCGACAAGGGCAAAAGGAAGATTGTTGATTGCATGGAGGAAGACCAAAGCTGCAAGTTTCGAGCGGATCCACTTGTGGATAAATAATCTATGGCCATATAGGAAAAGAGGCAACAACATGACAAGCGAAATGCGCAAAAGGCAGAGAGAGAAATGGAGAATGGAAGATAGAGAAGGAGTTTCATGAGTTGAAGGAGAAACTCCGAAAGGAACAAAAGTTGTGCAAACAGGAGAGGGAAGCGTAGCAGCAACAGGTACAGTAGGGAGCACAACATGTGCAAATGGATGAAACAACGATTGTATAGGTAGTGGACTCATCAGAACATCTAGCATCAGGAAAACATGGTGAACCATTATAGGAGTAAGACTTTGGTCAGGTGATAGAGCGAGCGCTTGAATAGATGGATATGAATGTGGAGAAGAAATAGTTAGAGAAGGATATCAACCTCATGCCTCACCACCAAGAGGTCGACCCACCATCTTCACTACATCCAGAAGATGAGCAAGTCCTAAGTGACCAATGAGACACTGAGATCCTTGGAGATTAACCAGCAGGAGAGATGCATAGCATCTCATTCGACAAGTCTCAACATAGATTTGTGCAATCCCGCAGAGTGTCAACTACGAAAGATCATACATCTCCTGTGTATTATGAGGAATGAGTGATCATGTTTGACGTGCACAAACATCCAGCAGCCTTGGCAGATGCCACTAGAGCATTATCGAAGCCACTAGCTCAAGTGCTCGCTTTCTGATAGTTGAGAATGACCAAATGGCTAAGGAGTTACATATGGCCAAGCAAGGAGGAGAGTTGGTGACAACGTCCACCCAAGCAGAACTGAAGAAGGTAATACTAGATGAAGTATTGTCCCTTAACACAGTCATGCGGGTGTTGTATTCCAAGTTTGGTTTCATGCATAAGGAAGTTGTCCATCTCAACAAATGGTAGCATTGATGTGCTAGAAGAGCACATATCTTGTCGGGCATGCATGTTGTTGTTGATTACATGAAAACATGGATGATGAAATATAAGGGAGCCCCACTTCACTTGCCTAAGATGATGAAGTCTAGAGCGGTCGAGCTGAAGTCACGCATCGAGAGTCACATCTGTAACTATGAAGAACTCCTGCAACTCATCACTAGTCTACAAGCTTCCCATGCACATGTATTCTAGAGTATGGATGTTGTGGTGCGCGCCCATGTGATCCCATCTATTGGGACTCTGACCTAGGTGAAGACAAAGGCACAGGTCCGACTAGAGCTTGACTCATACTTTGATGAGTTAATGCACATAGCCACTAGCCCAGACTTGTCGATTAGTGTAGACACCATGCACAAGTATGTTGTTGGTCCGGCCGCATTGAAGACAATGATGTGCATGCTTTCAGACGAGTTGGACAAAGGAGACCAAGCAGTGTACTCGAATGCCATGGAGGCAAGAGTCGGGTTCTAGAAAGATGGCACCTTGGAGTACGCTGACACCATCACAGACTACCGATCTTGGCATCAATATGCTACTGTTGATCATCGCGAGGATGTTGAAGAGTTGGAATTCCCACAGTTGTCCAAGTCATAGTGTTGTCTTGCATGGATTTCTCAAGCCATTTTTGTCTCACATGGGTACAGGTGCATTGTAATGTAACATCTTGTCAAGTGTAAGTTCAAGTGTCGATAGTTGGATGTAACAATCATATAGTAGATGAAGATTCATGAGGGTAGATGAATTGTCACAAAGGGGAATGTCAAGGGTCACCCCACCCTTTGCTATAAATAAGTCCCTCATAACTCATTGTAAATGCTTTTGGTCAGCCAAGCTTTCGATAGGACTATCTTAGAGAGAGCTTGGACAATATTGTAATGAGCCTTGGCTTCTCCACTATGTAGATCTAGTACATCTTTTTGGAGGAGCAGGCGGTTGTGGATTTAATGTTTTGATGTCAGAACTAGTGGTTGGACATGGATGTATTGTATGACTGGAACTTACAATTCTTAACATAACAAGAGCCAACACGTTTCATGCATATGTTGTATTGTATTTCAGCGATCTGTTTAGTCTAAATGATATATGTATTTATTTTCTTACGCATGCATGTATATCTATTTTTGTGTATGTATGTATGAATCTCTCTAAAATGTGTTGATGGTTTAACCATCACTTTGGATTTCTAGCTAACTTGCCTTCTATGTTGTGATGCATCCTTGCTCATGTGTTCCCTTCTTAACTTCGTACTATCATAGGTTTCCAAGGAGCACACTCATCTCAACCCCCATGTGTTAGAACCTCTCATGCACCTTCCTTGGCTCACTACATATGTCACACCCTTGCTACCAACAAAGTTATCTTACTTGCCTCTATGCGAAATTGTGGTCAAGGCATTACTGTATGACCCACTGCTGGGAATTATACACCAAATGGTTTGAGGTCTAATTGGGACTTCTTACCGGGGAGTTCCCCTGACATTTTGGCGGGTCCAATACCGTCAACAATGCCCCAGGGAATGAAGACAAGTAGAGATTTATAATTGAGCATCTTGTGATCCCACCATTACATGCAAGAAGTAAAAGAGGAAAAGGGACCAAAATCTAGCAAATGAGGATAAGATAAAACATCTAACCATAAAGTCTTGGAGAAAGTACACTTGAAGAAGAGGTGGTCAAATGTATTAGACCCATTTATGTTATGTGTGTCTGATATTCTTTCCACAACTAGTTGCACGCACCGGGGGGGTCACAGGGGGGCGTGATATCCCCCATGTCCGTTGTGCGGGGTGCAATAAGGGGGTCATAGGGGGGGGTGCATTCCCCCCTTCTGCGGGGTTCCAGAGGGGGTAGTATCCCCCTTTCACCAGGTTTGTGGCAGTGCCCCAGGAAAAAAAAATTGGACCCTATATTAGGTGGGCGAACCTATCTATGGTTTTGTGCATGGGTTTTGCACATGGTTTTGAGCATGATGGTTTTTTACCCATGGTATTTTTGTAGATCTGGTCAAGGGAACTACGTTTATGTTCTAATCCAAGGTTGATGGATTGGGTTTTAGGAATTCTTCGGCATGTATATATATGTATTGTAACATTGAAAGGAACACAATGAAAAATCAATCTGGTAGTCCCAGTTTTGGGATCTAAGGGAAAATATCTGTGTATTTGTTTTATATTCTCCTCATTCTTTATTTTTTTGTTTTTAGAATTCGTCTACAGGTGATTTCTGTACAGGGTTAAAACCTACATTTGGTATCAAAGTTGTTTTGGCTTCAAGGGGACGCCTTTGCTATTGAGAGGTTTTGCTCAGGCCTGTGGTAGACCTTGTTCAGCGGGAGATCTGCGGGATTGATTCTTTCATGAAAGAATACTGTGAGCAGTGGAAAGATAGAGATCAATAAATTTAATGGTCATAGCTTTGAGTTGTGGAAGTTTAAGATGGAGGATCTATTGGTCGATAAAGATCATTGGATCGCAGTGGATCTGGGTAACTAAGGTTGTGTATCTCAAATCCAACATTGTTGAATGTATCAAGGGAAGCTACAATGAATGATTTATGGGTCAAGTTAGGGACTTTGTACCAATCTAAGTCTCCGTGAACAAATTGTTCCTGCGAAAAAAGTTGTATAACCTAAGGATGAAGGATGGAGACTTGGTGACAGAGCATCTGAACATTTTTAATATTGTGGTAATCTAGTTTTTATCTGTTGATATAAAAATTTCAGATGAAGATAAGTGCATAAGTTTGATGTGTTCTCTACCATATTCATGGGATAGTATGGTTTTCGCTATAGGTAGCAATACAACTACCTTGAAGTTTGATGAAATAGTCTCATCCTTGTTGTTGGAGGAGATGAGACGAAAAAATATGTAGAGTCGGAATGGAGAGGCCTTATTTATATGAGGACAATCCTAGAACATAACAAAAATAAGTCCTCAAGTGGGAGATCTAAATCTCTCTGAAAATTTGTAAAGGTATGTTGGAAATGTGGAAAGGAAGGGAACTACAAAAAGGATTATAGATCTAAAGCTCCTGAGAAAGGAAATGGATTTGATGATGCTCCTTATGCAAAGGTGAAAGCCACATCAGATGAAGGTGGGGCTGTGTACTTGGCTTCTTCTTCAAGTACACATGTAGATCATGAGGCATGGTTGATTGACTCAGGTGCATCCTTTCACTTCACTCCCCATAGGGAGTGGTTCTACGAGTATGAGAAATATGATGGTGGAGATGTCTTCTTAGGGGATGACAGGAAGGTTATAATCATCAGATGCGGAAAATGCAAGCTGAAGTTGCAAGGAGGAAGGATTATAACAATTTTGGGGTTCTGTATGTTTCTGCATTGGCCAAAAATCTTATTTATATAAGCAATATGGATGATTCTCAGTAGCACTATTATTGATTCCTGAAAGTGGAGCAAAAAATCCTTTGGTAGCCCTCTAAGTCCTCGTTCTAACCCTGCAAGTCTGATCAAGATTGGATTATCCAAGAAATAGTTATTCCAAATCTCCCACGATTACCTGATTATAAACTGGTTCAGTAGAGCAAACTTGTACGCAGTGCCACGTGTCACTCTTTCAACCTTCGGACCTATTTGAGACATAATTCAGGAGCCTGCAAAAGTCCTAACTTCCTTGGATCATATCTCCAAAAATATAGCGATACAAGATATGAAATTCGTACCCAAGATTCATTAAGATTTCGTCCTAAATGGGTTTTAATTTCAACTTCTAAAATGTCGTAGAAAATAGTTATAGCAAAAACATCATGATGACCTGTTTGAAGTAGCGAAACCCTAGAATCCAAATCTCTGATCCCAATTGTTATGCAACTAGCTCACAAAATAGAAGAAAAGATAGATCAACGACTTCAAAATCAGCCTCTTTGAGGGGGGAACCTCCTTTTCATTACACAAATGAACAATTCTTGAATGATGCAAATGACAAGACCGTCTTTCTATATATAGGAGTCTAAGGGGTCACAATATAATCACAGTCGACATAAAAATAATAATGTAAGGGAACAACAATAAAAATAGTGGGCTTCTATGGGGCACAATAATAACAATATGGGGACAACATGGGCATAACAATAACAATAAGGGGCTACAATGACAATAATAATACGGGAATACACTAGTATTATAGGGACCTAACAGAATGACATAAGACTACTCCATACACACCTTAGAAAAATGGAGTTGTAGAAAGAATGAACATGACATTGATGGAAAAGGAAAGAAGCATGCACAATGGTGACGAGTTAGGACAGGAATTCTAGGTAGAGGTGGTGGAGATTGCATGTCAACTAGTCAACAAATCACCTTCATCGGCGTTGGAGGATAAGTCACCACATTAGGTATGGACTGGTAAGAAACCCTGTCTTTCACGTCTAAGGGTATTTGGCTATGGTGCATATGTACATGTTCCAAAGGATAAAAGAACCAAGTTGGATAGTAAATCTGCAAGGTGCATCTTTATTAGGTATAAGGATGGTTTAAAATTTTATAAGCTTTGGAACCTAGAAACAAGGAAGGTTGCATATAGCCAAGATGTGATGTTTAGAGAGGTGAAAGATGTTTTAAACATGATTTCTTACCAAAGGAACCTGAGAAGATAGAGTTTGAGCTAAAGGAGGAAGAATCAAACTCTACAGTGAAATAAGAATCAGATTATGCCATAAACTTTAGTTGTGAGAAGATCAATTCGAGAAAGAAGGCAACCATAAAGGTATAGTCCATCTACTTTCTTTCAAAATTTGTTTTATCTATTACTGATGATGATCGCAAAACTGTCAGGGAGGTAGTAGATTCAGAGGGTGGAAAACTCTGGAAATAGGCCATGGTTGATGAAATGGCATCTTTGGAAAAAAATGAGGCTTGAGATCTGGCGAGTTATCAGCTAGAAGGAAACCCATTGGAAGAAAATGGGTGTTTAAGAAGAAGATGAATGTAAAAGGCAAGGTGGAGAAATATAAGCTTGGTTGGTAGAAAAAGGTTATTTCTAGGTGTCAGGAATTGATTTTGGTGATATTTTTTCTCCTTTTGCCAAGGTAGCTTCTATTAGATTACTTTTGTTTGTTGTTGTTGCATTTGATTTTGAGGTAGAACAGATGGATGTGAAGACATAATTTCTTCACAAGGATCTAGAAGAAGAGATCTACATGAAGAAACCTGAAGGCTTTGTGGTGAAGGGAAAAAAATAATTGGTATGTAGGTTAAAAAAGTCTTTGTATGGGTTAAAACAGTCACCAAGGATGTGGTATCAGAAATTTGATACATATATACAGGGACTTGGCTTCGCCAGAAGCAAAGAAGATCATTGTGTGTATTTTAAATTAATTGGTGGTCGTATTATTTATTTGGTTTTGTATGTGGATGATATGTGGTTGATTGGAAATGATAAAGAAATTATCCATGATTTGAAGACCCAATTGTCCTCCAAATTCAACATGAAGGATCTTGGTGCTACAAACTATATTTTGGGCATGGAAATTAAACGAGATCGGGAAAAGATGAAGCTTTGGTTAAACTAGAGAAAGTATGTCAAGACAATACTGCAGAGGCTTAATATGCGGGATACTAAACCGATGAAGGTTCCTATTCTTGTAGGTGTAAATTTATTTTTTGAATAGTTTCCCAAGGCACAAGAAGAGGAAGAATACATGTCTCACATTCCATACACAAATGCAATCGGTAGCCTGATGTATGCAATGGTCTATACTAGACCATACATTGCACATGTAGTGGGAGTATTGAGCAGGTTTATGTCAAAACTAGGGAAGGAGAATTGGACAGCAGTGAAGCGGGTTTTCAGGTATTTATGTAGCACTAGTGTTTATGTTTTTTGCTACCAAGGAAGACCAGGATTGGACATAGTTTTCGACATCAGTGGCTTTGTTGATGTAGACTAGGCTGGAGATATGAATCAGAGAAGATCTACAAGTGGGAATGTGTTTAACCTATTTGGAGGTGCAGTCAGTTGGATGAGCAAGAGACATTTTGTAATGTCACCCTCAACTATAGAGGCAAAATCCATGGCATCCACTCATGCAAGCAAGGAAGCAGTTTGGTTGCAGAGTTTGTGTTCAAGTATGGGGTTAGTACAACGTGCTATAAGGATAGACTGTGATAACCAAAGTGAAATTTTCTTAGCAAAGAACCCTGCTTATAATTCAAAGACAAAGCACATTGATGTTCAATATCACTTTGTGAGGGATATGGTTGAGGACAAAAAGGTGTTGCTGGTAAAGGTGTACACTTTGAAGAATGCAATAGATGCATTGATGAAGTTTGTGAGCATTGAGAAGTTTTCTTGGTGTAGAGAAACAATGGGTGTTGTAGGGTTGGACCAATGACTAAGTTGTCCTGTGATCCCCTATGTGGAAAAGAAAACAACAAGTGGGAGAATGTTGGGTGTGTGTTATATTCTTTCCATGTCTAGTCGCATGCGCAGGGGAAGCATTAGCCCCCCCATTCGTTGGGTCGGGCATAACAGGGGGGTCACCAGGAGGCGCAGCCACCCCTGTGGGGGTGTTTCATGGGGCGGTAGCCCCCTACACGGGGTTTGGGGTAGCACCTCAGGAATTGTTTTTAGACGCTATATTAGGTGGGCAAACCTATCTATGGTTCTGTGCATGGCTTTTGCACACGATTTTGGACATGATGTTTTTCTGCCCATGGTATTTTTGTAGATCAAGTCAAGGGAGCTACGGTTACATTCTAATCCAGGGTTTATGAATTCTTCAGCATTTGTATATGCTATATATTATACACATGCTGAAGAATTCATAAACCTTGGATTAGAATGTAACCATAGTTCCCATTGAAAGGAACATAATGAAAAATCAATCTGGTATTCCCGGTTTTGGGATCCAGGGGAAAATATCCTTGTATTTTTTTTATATTCTTGTCATTGTTTATTTTATGTTTTTAGAATTCTTCTGCATGAAATTTCTGTAAAGGGTTAAAACCTACAGTTTAGACATAAACTGCATATATTCGGGCCATAAAATCCACTGCGTAGCAAGTTGTCCCATGTGAGAATGTAGTTTTCCAAGACAAGCTAGACAAAGCCTTTTATACCACCACATTTTTTTGTGAGATGGAGGCAAATTAAAGATGGATTCATAGGCCAACTTAGCAATAATATAACGAGAGGCTGAATTCCAACACCAAACCATGGAGTCTTCATCGCTAGATAATAAAAGCCTATTTGAAGAGAGACCTTTGATAAAAGAAAATCCCATTTAGTGCCCATGGATCCCTATAGGCTCAAACCTAGGGAAATTTTCCAGACATAGGTATGTTGAGCCTGTGGAAAATATTCAAAGGCATGACAAAGTCTGAAAACTCCTTTTGCATGCAGAGAAGAGATGAGTTTCGAGGAGAAGTATAAGCTTGTAGGCCCCCCCATGAAATAACTCTTCCCAATAATAATTTTTTGACCGTTTCCAACCTTCCATATAAGTCATTTAAGGACCCATGGAAGGGTTGACATCAGACCCCTCTAGGATATGGACCTAAAGAAATATTTCAAGTTATTATATGTATGCATCCACTCCCAAAAAGGTATGTTTTTAATATATTTTTCATTGATAATTCGGCTCCATAGACCCAAGCTAGTGACAACCCACCACAAGCTCTTCATAGGGAGAGCAAGGCTAAAGAAATATATATTTTTTAAACCCCATCCACTAAAATTCTTGGAAAGGGATAACAAATGCTCTGGTCTTCTTCCCAGTCCAAAGAAAATTAAACATAACCTTACAAAACTTATTTATAATGGATTTTGAAATTTTGGAGAGATTTAACCAATAAAACGATATTCTCTCTAGTATAGATTCAATAAAGATCATTTTTCCCTCGAGTGAGATCGATATATACTAATCCTTTTTTCAATCCTCTTAATCAGCCATGACCAATCTTGTGCATGATAATAGTTTGGATTAAGGGGAAAATCCATATAAGTGAAGCCATTATCAAGGGAAAAAACCTTAAACGGGATGAATGAGGCATATTTTGAAATGATTTGATCTAGAGTGTTGTACTGTAAAAAGGAGGACTTATGATTGCTAATCTCGATGCTAGTCACAAAGAAAAAAGAAAGAAAAATGTGATGATAAGAGCCCCATTCAGAGACAAAGCCTTCTCCAAAGATAATCACATCATCCAGAAATAGTAGATGTGATACTATAAATGACTTATCAATCTTAATCCCTTTGATGTGACCATGTCGCTTGGCCTAATTAATCATCAAACTGAGACCCTCAATGATAAGCAAGAAAAGAAGAGGGGATAAGGGACAATTGTGTCTCAAGCCCTTGGAACAAGGGAAAAAACTTGTTAGAGAACCATTGAAAAGGAATGAGAAATTTGTAGAAGACACACATCCCATGATCTAGTTTTTCATCTTTAATTCAAGCCCAATTTGTAGAAGTAATAGCCCGAGGAAGTCCCAATTAACCTGGTTGTATGCCTTAACCAAGTGTAATTTAAGGATCATAGAGTTGAGCTTCTTTGTATTGATGGAATGTATATCTTCTTGTGCCACTCCAATGGCATCATGAATCAAACGACCGGGAAGGAAACTGAAATATCCATGGATAATCAAGCTAGAAATTTTATGTTTGAGCTTATTGGATATGACCTTCATTATAACCTTGTATATCAGGTTGCACAAGGATATCGGCTTGAAATCATTGAAAGTGATAGGCTTTGAAAATTTAGGAATAAGGGCTATAAAGATGACATTAATTACCCCAAAAATTGTTCCCTTTGTTTTGGCCTCCTCCACAACTTGAAGGATGTCGTTCCCCAGTAGATCAAAAAATGTTAGGTAGAGTTCAATAGTCCATCCACTGATCCAGGACTTTTGTCCTTGGCAAAAAATTTGAGGACCAATTTAATTTCATCCAATGTAACCAGACTACCCATCATCGCAGAGTCATCTTCCGAGAAGAATATGGGGAAATGCTTTATAACATTAAGTTGTGCTTGTATACGATTATTTACGGGGTCCTTGAAGAGATTATGAAAGTGACCCTTTGTAACCCTTTCCAAATCCTTCTAATTAGATAGTAACACCACCATCACGTTGTATGTCCCAGATGGAGTTTTTAACCCTTCGATGATAAGAAAAGTTGTGAAAGAACCTAAAGTTACCATCTCCTTCTTTAACCATATATCCTTTCTCTTCAACCACCAATGTTCCTCCTCAACTTTAAGGAGCTAGGCTTTCCTCTCTCCTAAGGCAAAAAGTCGTTGCTTAATAGGATCCAAAGTACTTCAAGATAAGAAATAATTATGAGTTGCTTTTATGATCGATTTGATTTCAAACAATTCCTGCCTTTCATCGAGAATAAGAAACCTGGACAAAGTTTAACATGATGTTTGAGAAAAGAAATTTTATTCACCTTAAGATTCCATATCTAACATGGGAAAATCTATGTAAAAGCTTTTCCAACGTGAATGAACCAAAGCAAGGAAGGATTCCTCCATATGCCAATTGTGATTAAACTTAAAAGGGAACTTGGTGGGTGTGGAGGGTGAACCATAGCCCTCCTTTTACAGGGAAAACTTTTATGTTTCCCTTTTTCACCAACGACATTGAAAAGAGAAAAGCATGGGCATAGTAAAATCATTTTATATCATTTTTCTTTGGCATCTAATCACAGTGGGGTCCTTCAATCAAGTTGCAAACATAAGGAAGTGGGACAAACATGCTCAGCTTCATTCGTGCCACCATTACTTTTCAAAGTCTTTATTATTCAACCCTTCTCTTATTTAAAAAAATCAAATATATTTAACATTAATATTAAATATTTAAATTAATGATATTTGAAAATTAAATCTAATGGTAAAATAACAAATTAAAAAAAATAAAATGTTTAGACAAAGTTACTAGAACATTATATCATAATCTTGTGAAATAATAGCTCTTTATATCTTTTTCGAGTTCATTTTGATATTATTTTGTCACATACTGTATAATCAAAAAAATAAATTATTTTAATTATTAATTATTAAAATTATTTAAAAACATTTTTTATATAAAAATAAATAAAAAAATTTTTTATATTATTATAAAATAAAATAAAATTTGGGTAGTCTAATTAATGAAGTTGTATAAATGAATGTTTATATATTAGGAAATTTGAGGTTTAATTTTTATTATTTATGGTTGTGGTTCTATAATCATATATAGACACCTAAAAATTATAGCAATAATTGTTAGAATCAACCTATATCCCATAAGTACAAAATTTACCTAAATATCAATTCTTCTCTTAAAAATATTATTAAAAAAAATACATATTTTATTGCATATCTCTATTTTATTATTTCACAATATCAATAAATAGAAATTTTATCCCAACTTAATTATGAGTGATGTAAAAGTCGGTTGGGATCCCTAAGCTTTAGATATGAACGTGACTTTGTCGACCCACAGTGCCATGATCATAAAATTAATTTAATTAAAAATGCAAAGACCAAAAAGATGCTTTAAAGTGAAAGTACTTTTCTTGGTTGGCTTTGGCTTTTAGTTTTGCTTATTTTCTTGACTTTGCTAACCTTTTTAGCAACATTTATTTATGGTATTTATGTTCTTCGCTTTTTATTATCTTTATAAATTTGCGTCCTTGAAATTTCAGTACGAAATTTAGGATTGATTTCACTATGTTCACACTTTGACTTTATCACTCAAAAGAAAGTAATAACTTGTATTAAATTATGGTCTCTCATATTGGTGCTTGACATTTAATTTGAAAGTAGTAACTTATATTATAAAATTTTATATTATATTATAAAATTTGTAAAAAGAAGTTAAACAACAAAGTATAAAGACAATTATCCTAAGTGTGCAAACATGAATAGTAATTCACTACAATACAAAATTTGTAAAAGTTCACAATTATTACATTACAGTGATTTTTTTTAGATAAACTTGTAGGCATATAACTTAAAAAGGTCTCCTAAGATTTTAGTTACTTTAATGAACATAGAAATTAGTGAAAGACATAGCAACTATTGGCTTGTTCTTGTTCAAGGTTAGTAGCAAGAGAATTTTGGTTCCTAAGATCTGTGCCCTCCATTATCTAGTGGATTGGATATGAATCTTTGCTTAGGTTAACAACCATGTCTTTCCACATGTTACATTCTACTTTTAGTTTATCATTTGTATTTTCTTTATGCACTAGGGTACTCATGATTATCGTGTTTTGTGATGTACATTGATGTTCATTTTCATGCAACTTTGAGGTTATTGAAAAAAGGGAGGATTTATTACAATGTATTGATTATTCGGGTCTTCTGAAAACCCTTCTAAACTCTTGTGCTTCCTTATAAACCATGTGAGCAACACACCAAAAATCAATAGTACTAACTTTGGTTAAGCCCATTCTTGAGCTCGAGCTAATCTATAAGGTTATGGCCTAAAAAAACCTTGTTTCATCTAAATAATGGTAGCCCCATATTCCATAGATTATACCACCAAACCACGGCACCAAAGGACCACAACTTTTCAATATTGGTTTGTAGAAAACCAAGGTCCAAATTTACTAAGAAAACAACCAAAATAAATATTAGGATGCAAACAAAACTAAGTAACTACTAAGAGGTTTATTCCAGGTAAGAACCAAAGGTGAAAACATACCTATGGGAATATATATAACATGAATTACAAAAACATACAAAATATACCCATCCTCTAGAAACCAAAACAAGAAAACAAACACAACTAACTCATACCCAAAGACAAATTCAGCGAAACAAAATTCCAAATTATAAGCTAGAGACTAAGTGACACTCTTATTAGGTTGGGTTGGTTTGACCTATATTAATCCAGATTGGATCATTATATTTTTTATTATCCTTCTCGATGCATTCATAGTGGAAAAAGTGGTGGAATTAGCTCATGGGACCGTTTTTACCATGAAGACCTAGTTTGACAAAACAGGGTCTGAAACCTTCCGAGAGCATTTTAAGGCATCAAACGATGTTTTTTGGGGGTAAAACTTTATTTATTTAGTGTTACACCATTTCATGTTGTTCTACACATAAATATATTTCCAACGGTGCAAGAAGCGCATCAATCAGAGTCTATATGCGAAAATTATGCCACTCAGAAGTCTACCTTCCTGTTTTCACACCTATAATTCGGGAGGATGTCGCGTCAACCCCCATTATTCATGGGAAAGGGGCTAGCCACATGTTTATGATGTAAAATACTATATAAGAGTCTATATTGTAACTCTAGTTAAGAGTTGATGTAGTCAAAATTAACCACTAGTAGGCTATCAGGCTATGGTATAACCGAGCCACTAGGAGGAAGAGGCATTCCATTCTTTCAAGAGAATTTTGTTCTATACTTGAGAAAATATAGCAAGGAGAGATATGAGGTAGAGCACACATAGAGGATATATACACTATAGTGTCCCTCGGGCCATGTGCATTACTTCTTTGTACCTACAACCTTATTTTCCAAACAGACAAAGAGAGCAAAGCAGACTCACCTTTTAGACGGGTTTTCTCCCGAAAGGGTTTCCCATAGCATATTTTGTGTTTTGTGTGTGTGTGTGATATTATTTTTTCGTTATCTACTTTTCTACGAATTTATGTTCGCGTGCATGCACTAATTATGGTAAAATTTACATACCTAGAAATTAAATAAAACGGTAATAGTGTAGAATTTTAGATTTTTAATATAATATTGTCAGATCTATTGTGACGAACTGTCCAGTGGAATATCCACGGAAGTTTACGAATCATATATTCCTCTCTTTTACACAATAATATTATCCCATGCAATGTTTCATTATGCCATGTTACCAATTCATTCCTCCATTAAGGAGTTCAAGTCCCCAAGTCAAATTACTTTCGTGCATGTGAATAAGGGGAAGACTAGTGCTTTCAAGTCCAAAATCCTTAGGTATAGATTGTTGGCAGTGTTTAATTGATAAATAACTATTAATTATGATTTTTCAAGCCCTCGTTCCAAATCTTGGACTATTAAGGACTTGGATAGTAGCTCCAACCCTTATTTTTCTATAGGACACCTACATTGTGTATAACTACTTTATTAGCCAAAGAATCAATTTGATGATTGAAATCTTGCAATACTTGGTAAAAAGAAATCTTAAGCAAATTACTAATCTCCTTATGATCAAGACCAATTTATTATGGGATGGATTTTATCTCAAGACCCTTAGATTAATAATTCTGCTTATGTCTCCTATAGAAATCAAAGATTTCATTTTTTCCTCTTTTGTTAGGAGGATACCTTGGTAGATAGCATAAGATTTTTCTTTATTATTTATAACCTTTCTAAGATATTGAGTATATTATGTTTCATTATTTTCTTCAAGATCTAATAAAATCCCTCATCGCCCTTCACTACCCTCCTCGACAGTTGCCACCCCTGGATTTCCTTTGGATGCTCTAGAAGAGAATGTAGGATCTTTGTAGAAGTTTCCATCTCTAAAATTCATACACACCCAATCAAAATTGTTAGTTTATGTCTGAATTTGGTTTCTAGAGGCTTGAACTAGAACCCACAGCTAAAAATAATGAATTATTGTAGCCAACCTTCCTCACTTGGCTCCAAAGGTAGATGACATACGTGTTTGTATTAATGGATTCTAAAACGAGTCTTTTTTATTTACCTATAACCTATCTAGGTCTCTTACGTCTATTTAAATATAGCTCCTTTTCAAGCCAAATAAATTTTTGAACAAATATATTTGCAAAGAGTTGTCTAGAGATGATTTATGATGAGTTCGCTTTTCAGAATTCCCCTATCATTTTTACTCCATAATTGGGTCTATGTGCTTTATGATTGATTCCAATGAAGGCATGATGCCAAACCTATATTTATAAAGTACATTCAAAGAGAATATGATATATATTTACACTTGAAAATCTACTTAAAAGGGGTTTATCATCTTCAAAGATATTGAGAAACTACATTCAAAGAGGCCTCAAACTCCTCTTTTAAGTAGATTTTCAAGTGTAAATATATTTGTGTGAATAATTAACCAAATAAGTATGTTAACTTTGGGGATTCCATCTAAATCCCAAACCTATTTACAGATAACTAAACAATACGAGAGTGGAAAATATTGGGAATGATGTAGATATCCATTCCTTACAAAATACTTGGAGGCTCCCTAATCTCAATTATATAGAGAATGAAATGAAAGGTAGGAATATGAACAAAATGCACACACATAGAAAATATTGCAAATAAAATAGTAATACAATGAGAATCCAATTTATAAATCAATCAAATAGTGCAAGATTGTGAAATGCAAAGCAATACAAACTAGCTAGAATGGTGGTAGCTTATATCTTAAGAAAGAGGTGTCGGCTACACTCATTTGCAAGTTGTCAATTACAAGAGGCCAAAACAACCTTTTAACATAGAGTTCTTAGACATAAGAGGAAAAACACTAAATATCCCAAACCATAACCCTAGGAGATGAAGTGGAAAAAGGGAATGCAAGCCTCGAGGAGTCGAGTTGATACGTTAACTTCCTAGGGACATAATGTTTGCATACAAACTTAATTTTAGGTGCACAATGGTGAGTTGGAAATATCTCAATGAGAAGAACAATTTTGGTCAAGGATTAATTCATGGAAACCCAAATCCATCATAGGGCAAAAAAAAGTTGTTTAGGGCCACAAAATGTGCATGGATGCTTGGAGTTGTACATGAGTAAAATATTCATAGTCATCCTATTGATCACTTTTATTTTCCCATCAGATTGAGGGTGGGAGGAAGTCAATTTAGTTAGCTTGGTGTCCATTAGATACCATATGGTACTAAGGAACCTACGATCACTATCTAAAATAATAGTTTGTGGTAGTAAAAAATGAACCCAAACATGCTCAAAGAAGAGCTTAATAGTGTCTCTTCTCAGCATGGTGCCAAAATGGCCATATTAGATAATCAATCAACAACCATAAAAACATAATTGTTATGGTGCTTGGTGGAAGAAAAAATTGACATGTAATCCATGGAGAATAAATATTAGGGTTTGTATGGGATAGGTAAGGAAGTGTATAGCCCTTGTTTCTTAATGGAAAGCTTATACATGCATAGGTAGTGCAATATTTAATATATCTACTAGCATATTGTTGAAGTTTTTCCCAATAGAAATACTTTTGGATTACTAATACTATCTTCTCCACATCGGATTTCCCTACCACCTAATTATGGCATACCTCTCAAATTAGTTCTATATGCTCTCTTGAAAAAACAACAAGCTATCCCAAATAGCACAATTGCATCCTAACAATGAAAGTTTGGAATTTTTTTACCTATTCCTAGTGTTTAATATGTAACAACAAATTAGGGTCCCTACCATAAAATTGGGGCCAACCAAACATCTCATGCCCACAATAATTAAGCATTATGGTTAAAGACATAAGTGGGAGCCAACTGAGGAAATCTACAACATGGTTTGTGCTACCTTCTTATACTTAATGTTCAAGTGAAATTGTTGCAAGTTCATGGACCACTTCTAAGAGTGGTCATTTTTCAACTTTCATTATGTATGTGTTATTGCAAGGGCTTGTGATTAATGTGGAAGATCATCTCCTTTTTCAAAATTTAATGCTTCCATTGTTAGCAGACTTTCACAATAGAGTACATCTCCTTATCATAGGTAGTATACTTGCGAAGAACATTAGAGAGTGTCTTGCTATGATAGGACATTAGATGTCCATGATGACTAAGGATCACATTTGATAATGTGGTCATCTTGATCTTGAATGACTATTATAGGTTCCGTAGAGTGAAGAATTGTGCTAGGCAGAAGTAATGTTTCACATCATCAAATGATTTTTGTTGTGACTAAAAGTAGGAAATTTTGCTTTAGCTCCACCCTTGGTCAATTGGATTAAGGGCCAAGCGATATGAAAAATTCCCAACACAAACCTATGGTAGAAGTTGGCAAGGCCTATGAAGTTGTGAATCTCTCTTAGAGTTGTTTGGGTTAGCCAATCACAAATGACTTGGATCTTGGTTGGGTGCACATGCACTCCATTTTTATCCATGATGTATCCTAGATACTAAATTCTATTCATGCCAAATGAAAATTTCTCTATATTGGCATATAATCTTTGTTGCCATAGAGGACTTAGGATCTATTGAATGTGTTGAAAATGTTTTGCCCAAGTTTTTTTGAAGATATGGATGCCATCGAAAGATATGACCACATAAGAGTTTGTGAAAGGTACAAAGATATCATCTAGCATCTTCATGAATATTGTTGAAGCATTAGTCAAGCCAAAAAGCACAACCAACCACTCAAAAATGCCATCTTTAGAGATGAAAGCAATCTTCCATATATTAGTTTGTTTAATCGAGACCTAGTGGTAGCCTTGGAGGAAAATTGAGCAAACCCAAAAGTGAATTATAATCCAGAATCACATAATCAAAAGCAATATACCCTACCCTATTTTTGTTTTAGAGGTTGGTTTTCCCATTAATAATAGTCTTGTAACTAACTTTAAAGAAAATATATAGTGCTACAATAACAATATGAATAAAAAAAAGTTGGTTAACTACAAATAGGGTATTAATTTATAAGCTCAAAATTATCTCGTTAATGTTATATGTGGTGCTATAATGAGAATATGAATAAAAGAAAGTTGGTGAACTAAAAATAAGTTAATAAATTTAATTTAAAAGATCAAAATTATATCTTTAATGTTATTATCTCAAAAAGAAATAAATGTTAAAAATAAGTACAAAGTTCAATAAAGTTGATAATAAAATAGAAATATGAACGAAATCTAAAACACCCTGGAAAAAATTATAAAATTTACAAAATTAATAAAATAAATTATACAAATAAAATCTTATTTTCAAAATATTTATAATATTATTAATATTTATAATGTATAAACACCTAAAATCCATAATGAACTACATAATTTT